>OZ022579.1:11962424-12038802 GCA_963669155.1 Arbacia lixula
AAACATAAAAAAATTGGCATGGGTTTACAGTTTGATATAGCCTCATTGATGACATAAATACTACCCCTCGGGTGATCGAAGTGCCGGCCAACAGCCGTGGCGCCGCGTCTGTAGCAGCCAAATGCATTGGTCAGACGGGAACCGCTTAGCTTGTCACGTGACCTTTTGACACCCGATCGACATACACCATGTATTCCACCATATCGTGAAGGGTGGACCTCATCCTTAAAACGAACGACTTTAGACCCATCTCCTTTTGAAGAGGTTCCGTCTGGAAGTGCTTTCAGCTACAGAGTGATGTCATGGACATTGACGGAGTCAGTTTACAAAGTTACAGTGGAACGTATTTCCTCCAATGACACCCCCCCCCCTACCCCCACCCCCACACCCCGAACCCACCCTCCCCCCCCCCCCCCCTTCCCACATCGACATTGACGAAGTAAGTTTACATGGTTATAGTGTAACGTATTTCCAATAACAACACCCCCCCCCCCCGCACACACACACACACACACACACACACACACACACACACACACATACACCACCCAGCCAATGAGCATTTGTCCGCAGAGCCAGAAAACACATGCCAGAGAGAAATATAATACTACATAGAGTATGGATGAAGACCACAGTACGCAGACGTCAGTTAGCGTCAAGCACCCATCATCTGCCTCTAGCATGTATATTTTCGTCCTTTTCTTTAACCCCTCCTGTGCCAGATAATAATGCACACCTGACATACAAAAGGGGAACTCTTTTTGCACTATACTCATACATATCATACATATACATATATGTATATATATATACAGGGGATATAAAAGAAGAATAAAGGTTGCGATGGCGCTGATTTCTAGGTGAAACAAACAAATTGAATGAAACGCCGGAGAAGAAAAATTGTTCGAATGGTCTATGACCGAAAATTCGAATAATTTTTCTTCTCCGGCGTTTCATTCAATTTCTTTATATATATATATATATATATATATATTTCAGCATTTCGACTTCCATGTCCTGCAACGAAAGAGAATGAGTCTAAACGCCACATGTTATATAGTCCCATAAGTCTCTAAAACTTGAAGGAATCGTATATGATAGCCTGGCTTTCAGGCTGTTGGAAATAAATCAAAATTGAAAGAGAGTCTAATACTGACATAAAACTCGTCACTCTATTTTGTCTGCTCTTGTATCATCGGGCGGATTGATTGAGAATAATCAGTCTGCTGTAAAATTCCGTTCATTGAAATAGTTCAGATTATAAATACGTCATACACTGTCAGCCAGGCAGCCTTCCCCTTAGCTTGCAACTAGCACACCCGGATGTCCTAAAATGTGATGTCTTTCTGCAACAAGCTGAAAATAAACATATCTTGCCCAAGTCTTCGCACTATTCCGAAGTCGGAAATGGGAACTAGAGATAGCATCTCACAAGACGCAGCTTGAGTCTCAAAATTCTTCCGTTATTGAACTTTTCCTTCAGTTTGGCTCGCTCGTCTGCATAAATCAGCATGCAGCGACTGGAATACGATTCTAGCTGAGCTTCCATGGGAAATAACAGCACGGTGCAAATCATTTGCGGAGTCACGTTATCTCGGGGATGCGTTTCAGTGAGGTTTGTATTATCAAGCCAGCGACCTGAAGCTGTAAGCCGCGTTCACATGGTGGCAGATTGCCGCTACGGGTTCGCCGCTTCCGCCTGCCATAAGACCGCTTTAAAAGGATAGTTCACCCTGAATTTTTGTTTCAATAAAAGGACACATTCGAAAGAACCATATAAGTGAAGGTTTGAGGAAAATCTGTCGAAGGAAAATAAAGTTACTTGATTTTAAACTTCTGATTTTGTGACGTCACCTGCGAGGTGCTCTCCAATATATTGTCCAATTTTTCCACAAATTGTCTTTTTTTCTGTTCTTTGATGAAGTAATACATCATTTTCATATCGATATGTGTGTAAAAACAGGTGTCTAATGATATAATGATACACAGGTGCAATGGTAAATATCCTATTGAAAAAATTGGAATTTTCCAAAAAAAGATTAGTACACAACATAATAGGAGCGAACATCGCATGTGACGTCACAAAATAAAAATTGTAAAATCAAATAACTTTATTTTCCTTTCACCACTTTTTACCAAACCTTTATTAATATGTTTATGTGTCTCCTTGTAAAAAAAAAAAGCCTAATAATTTTATGTTAAATTATCCCTTTAAGGGGAAAGTCCGCCGTGAAAAATCCGTTAACAGATAACAGAGTTAGGAATGTTTTTAATAGTATGTTCTGACGTCGCTTGCAGGATAAAACTCGTTTACTAATTTTGGGGGAAATGTATATTTCACCCCAAAGGAAACATTTTACCTGTGCACTTGATATATCATGAGATATTTTTTTTTTTGACATTTTTTCACACAAACCACTATGGAAGTAAGTTCATCAGAAATCAGCACAAGAGCTATTTTTTAGTCATACGGCACGCAACGTATGGTATAAGAGCTCGCACGTGACGTCACAAAATAAAAATTAAAAAAGTCATTTCTTCCGTATACTTTTACCGATTTTCCTAAAACTAGTTAATATGTTGCTTTATTATCTCTACTGTTATTAGAATACATTTACTTCGGGGTGGACTTTGTCTTTAATCGGACTGTTCACACGGTTTCTCTAGGCATTTACAATGTGTTAACTGTGTCGACTTTGTTGGTCATGCCGCGACATGAATACACGTGTCTAACGGAATTCGGCAAACAGTAACAAAAACCGTTGCAGTGTGAACGCAACTTTACTGGGAAGAGCTGAGCAAAAGATGAAGGGGTCGATTTCGAAACAGAACGGAGAAGCAATAACAGTTTTTAGACATTCCTTAAAGTTTGCATATTAGCATCCATCATATCAACAGCGAGTGCAGAGTGAGTATCTGAGTTAGTGAAGGAAAGACCAAAAACGTGGGAGATAGAAGAATAGATTCTAATCTTATATAAATGAGTAAACGAATGGGAGACTGAACACATAATATATGAAAGAATTATTACAATTATTATTGATTAATAAATGAATGGATGAATGAATGAATGAATGAATGAATGAATGAATGAATGCGAGAATCAAATTTTGAGAACGTTCAGTAACTTACTGAGCGAGCGACAGGAGGAAGGAACGTTTTAATTAATTAATGATTTCATGCAATAATCATGATAATGAGAGAATGCTTTAGTAAATGAACAACACTGGAAAGAATAAAGGCATAATGATATGAATTAATGCCATCAGCTTTACATGTTCTCTGCCTCTCCTTCTGTCTCCCTTACTACCTGACTACCTTGATCTTTTTCGATCCCTTAGTACTGTGTACATTACATAGATTCGATTGATAAGTATAAATTGGACGTACTGCCAGTAGTGAATTTTGCACGACATTTAATTTGTACACAAAAAATGAAACAAAATCATCGCAACCCCTTGACACTTATATCGTCCCTTAGCCATCAGCATATTTCCCGTGAGAGCCATCATTAACTGTTACCATCTCTGAGGAGCATCCTCGGGATGGAATTAGCCCGAACATTCCCCTAACGAGAGGTTTATGCATACAGCACAGATGATTCAATGCCTTCTCTGCCAAGTTCTTCGCTTTCACATAATTGGTTTAATTATGTATGGATGTGTGGGTGCGTGAATGCGTGTGTGTCTGTGTTTGCGTGTGCGTGTTCGTGTGTGTGGGTGCTTGTGCGCGGAGAAAGAAATATAGAAAGCAACAGCGGGGATATAGAGTGGGAATTAATCACAGAAGATACTCGGTATGGAGAGAGAAGGTACTGGAGACAAATACTTTGAAAACAAATACGAGCAAGATAATTTGCGGGGTAGGAGGAGAGGATCAGACAAAGAGGCCGAATGAAATCAAAGTGACATAAGTAATTAGAGCAGGCTTTATTTAGAGTAGATTGAAAGAGCAAGGACGAAATGAAGGTGAAACATCAACTTATAGCTTTAAAGGGTAAAAAGAAATTAAAGAATGGGTGTTCAATGTTTATCATAGGGGAAAACGTCAGGGAGACTGGATGAAATTGTTTGTCTGAAATGGCAACTCCAGTCTTATCTCAGCGACCTGGCAACACGAACAAATAATATGAATAAAAACAAGTTGAGTTTCTTCAAGAAAAACCAAGAGGCACATGGTAGGTAGCACCATCAGCGGCACGTCCCAAATAATGCTCTCCGGCTCCTAACTTTGGTGAACTTGAATGATCAAACAACCGAGCCGACTTTAAGAAACCTTTAAGAAACCTAACCTTTCTATAAGACGGCGATCTCTCTCATATCCTAGGCCGGCCCCCTTTCCTTAAGGGTCAGATTGTTAAAATATCCATTTACGTTTTCCCCTCCTCGCTGAGGTCGGAGCCGTCTTTGTACTGATCGCATCTTGTCGGGGGACGGGACAAATACAACCTTTTCACGGACAGGTGAATTTCTCTCCTGACTGACTTTATCGATTTTGTGAGCATCACCAGTCGCAGCCGGTTTATTTTTTGTTTCTTCTTCAAAGCACTTTGGTAGGCGAGGGTGGAGACGTCGCTTCAAGGTGCGTGGGAGACGCTCAGTCCCTAAGCAAACACACACGTGCGCGCTATTACATGTACACACGCCCACACAGACACCTGGACATGCATATATAGGCGTAGCTTGCTTCTAATGTCCTTTTTATTCTTTCCGTTAGGTCCTAACATCCAAAATACACAAGACATATTGTACATGCGCACAAAGATTTCTATTAATATACATGAGGTTGCGATGGCGCTGAATAAGTAAAGGTAAACACAAACAAATTGAATTAGATGCCGGAGAAGAAAAATGTATATTTGTAGGCCTATATTCATATATGAGTGCGAGAATTCTCAACTCTGACATGACAACGGATGTTTCAAAAAATGTAGGCGTAAAGAAAATAGTCTCGGAACATGAGACGTAGCAGTACTTTACAATTTTCTTCACGCCTAAATATATATACACATATATATTATCGCAATTTGCATTTGTGACATACAATCGGAATAATACAACACAAGATATGCGTTACTGATGAATAAAACAAAAAGAATACACAAAACCCATAGACCAGCAGTTAATCTGGCACACAAAGGGTTAAGCTACAAAGAAATGAACATGCTTCAAGTGCAAATATCACAATTTTGTAAGAACAGGAATGACGCATGCTTCAGTTCAGTTTTCTGATATAGGAACATCAATCTATTGTTATTATTTGTTCTAAAAATTAATGTTTGTGGTCATTTTTTCCGCATCTGTTGGTAATAACGCAGACTCACTTCTCGTGGAAACGCCAGACGAATGGGGGCGCTAGTACATTTACGGAGGCATAAGTTTTATTAAAATTGTTCTCTCTCTGTCGCTCTCTCGCACATCATCTCATTTTCTATGACTCCCCAAAACTCTCCCACCCTTTTATTATTGTTATCTGTTGTTATTTTTGTTATTTTCCCCCAAATTAATGAGTTGTCTTCATTCATGCCAATCACATTTTAAAGAGTTCTTTTATTCTCCGTCGTATGTATGCACTAGCAGTCAGCACGTATCTGAGAAACTTGCTATATTACTCAATATTTTTATGTGTGCAACACCTTGAAATGTGGATGCGATTCATCGTTTGAAAGATGTGTATAAACAGACAATACACAGGTACCGGGAAATATTTTGTCTTGTTGGGTAGAACGATTGAATACAAAACGATATGATCATAACACTGTTCACATTGAACGGACTATCAATATTATAACAACTTTACCAATCAAAATATTGCCTCTAAGTCTGTGGTTTCGTGTATTGAGTCACAACGGGGAATTATTACGGAGGCCCCCGGTTTTGGCATTCATAACCAGTGATAGTTTTAGATTGTCAGGTATGTGGCTGTGACTGTGACTGTGACTGTGGCTGTGACTGTGACTGTGACTGTGACTGTGACTGTGAATGTGAATGTAACTGTGACTGGCAACTGCTTTTAACCATGTGATACATACGTGATTGCGTCACGTCCACCTTTATGTTACAGTATACAGTAGCATGTAGATTCACGTGACAGTCTCAGTCACAGTCTCAGTCACAGTAGTGGCAACCTTAACACTCCGTATATTGTGGCAGGTCGCTGCGTCGTCGCCTGCAAAACCGGTAATGATCGCTGGTAGCATTTGTGTCGAAACCAAACAGTGATGTAGACATGGATGATGAGTTTTTCCGTCATGTTGAACAGATCTAAACTCAATCAACATTGAACCTCACATCCCTGGTGATCGCAATACCAATTTGTTCGATCCAGATGATGGCTCTTCAAATGTCTACTCACGAGATTAGAATGTCGTGATCGGCGACAGTAATCACAGAGTCGGCAATGGTTACGATACGTCACTGTCATAGTTTGTCCAGGGATGTGTTATGGAAGGATATGAAGCAACTTTCTTTCTTTGAACCCATGTGCCAAGCCGCTGAAAAGTTATGGTGTTCTCAACAAGTGCTGTTCAGGTGTTTGAACAATTATGAACATGATTAGGTGGCAACGGCTTCTCAGAGGGAACAAAAGAAATGTATAGTCTCATTTCGCTTGTCCCGTTCTGTTAATAGCATTAATGTTTTCGTGAGCACAACAGGTATCAGCAAATACAAATCAACAAGTTTTTCAAGTAAAATATCTCTGCTGCACGCAAACACACATAAACGCCGTTAATAATAATACACAGCTTAATATATCATTTTGAGAGTGGTTGAATTTCCCAAATGCACAAGATGTCGGAAAGTGAGGAAATTGGTGAATTTTGTAAGTAATACAAATAGCTTATTTGTCCGATTTGTAATGATTCCTCAATACTTTTCGAAACAAAAGCAGAATAAAGGATCTGTCATTATCTGCCTTAACTTCCTTATAGTTTGCAAACGAATTTGTCAAAAACAAAACGTCTACAGACTAATGGAAAATTAAAGAAATTTCTTTTCAAGTTGACATCAGCTAAATGTCGGCTCGGCACATGGAACATCAAAGCATTGTCATGATTATGGAATTCTTTTGACATTCATGAGCACGCTTTAGAACCCATACATATGTTTGAATGTATTATGCTCGAGTTTCTACTCCTTCCAAACACATCCCTGGTTTGTCGCTAACAATGAGCCAGTTCATAGATGTAATGTGCGCATGAACAGATTATTGCTGGTACGAATGAACTCGGGTCTATTGTACCACTCACAGACATAAGTGGAAAAGCATTAGTAGATGGTCGACTACATTCCGGCCCATTATCATGCAGATACGAGAAGGCCTATTCAGCTCTCAGCAGGTAGTGAAAGAACGTTCCACCAAGTGCACCTGCTTCTATTGTTGTTATGGGCATGCTGTAAAATGTATTTACATCTATCACTTAACACAGCTTTATGAACTAATTCCAGTTTAAATTCTCGTATATTTGATTCAGTGGATTGTCCGACCATGGTGTAACTGTAAACTGGCTAACACCATACCCATAGATGAGTATTTTGCCTTGCGCAGGAAGTGTTGAATGGCGAATCATATTCGAGCATCAAATTCATGAAAATGGGTAAAATGGGATGTCATCAAGTACCTGTTATATATTTGTCAGTTTTGACATGTTTGACAAACAATTGGTGATATGCGATTACATTACCAGGCGATCTCATTTCGGAAATAAGCTAAGATTTATTATAGTATATTTCATGTAAAATCTTGTAAATATAGCCTTCACGATAGGAACATTAACTAAACAGCGAGCATGCTTCAATTAAAATCACTTGAGCTTAAATAACTGAATTTATCACTGAAAAATCACGGGAAATAAGAAAAACTGTAAATCAAAATAGTTTGATGAATGTTTATTTTATCTGACGACAGTACCGAATGAGTGAAATTGACGGTCAAATAATTCTTATCCTACGTGATACACAAAGAGCAACTGCTCATGGATAAATCAAGTGAGAAAAATGTACTTGCCTACTTATATTACTTAAGCATGTTTTTTATTCGGAGTCCAATTTCTTTGCAGTTGTCTCGAAAGCGCTTGTTGAGCAGCCAGTACACGAAGACGTTGACGGCTATGTTGATGTTGGAGAGGCGTATGGCGAGGACTTGGGCGGTGTGCGCAATGTCTGATTTGCTCATGAAGGAACGCCGCACGTTGAGCGGGATGTACCGGCTCACCATGACCGGTATCCAACTGATGAAGTAAATTGTGGAGATGGTTCCCAGCATCACCGTCACCATCTTCTCACGTTGTCGTCTGTCGACTGTGTTAGCTTCTAGAGAGGTCGTTACCTGCGAATCTCCCGGCGGGACATCGCCGGTGGCCGCCGGCTGAACATGAGCAACCGCCTCCGGAGGACAGGACTGCTGTTCAGGGACCATGAGAGATGTCCGGTTCACTGCCTCGACGGAGAGTGAGACCGTCTTTGCCGGCGTCGATGAATCGGTGCCGGACGCTGAAGCGGCAACCGTTGACGGGTTTTTAGAAACCACGCGCCTATTTGATTGTTTCCGCCACACGAACACAAGGCGTACGTATAACAATACTGTGGACGAAATGGTTATGAATATGATCACTCGAACGACCTCATCAATGATTACAGTAAAATACGGTTCTGTTTTGAACATGCAATTCTGGACAAGCTCGTCATAGTGGGCGTTTACCAAAATAGCACACGTCAAAATAAATGTAATGAGCACACTTATCGCCGTGACCGCTACAGCAGCCCGGATGGTCGGCCGGCTCCGCATCGGCCGGCACACGGCGAAGTATCGGTCGACGCTAATCACAAACGTCATAGCCGCTTGAAGGCACATGACCCATGCGAATATGAACAGGTAACACCTGCAGTAAGCATCTGTCTGGGACCAGGTCCTCACTTTCATAGGGGTGAGGAGCGCGAAGACGAGATCGACAATGGCTAGGCCCATGATGAAGGCGTCTGTGCCCGTCTTGTGCTTGTTGACTGAGTAGCCGGCTAAGATGAGGATGTTACCAGGTATCCCGAGGCACATCATGGTAACAAAATATGCAATAATAACCTCACGAATGAGAGCCATTAGTCTACCGGTAAGCTCAATCGATCATTCAATAGCAGGTTAATCAACAGAATAAGCAGAAGAAGTTGAAGACGCCCCTTTACAAGTATCTGTATTTTGATACATGCACTTAGCTGTGCGAGGAAATGTATCGACTGTTCGCAATCGGTTTGATCAAACCTGTATTTATGCACCTATCAAGAGGGTGTTTTTCAGAAAGAATATGATTTTATGTTAGAAATAAACAAATCTGGAGATGGTTTTTTTTATTGTTGAATAACCGCTTTGTATATGGAATTATGTATTGGTTTTTCTGTATTGTTTGCTGTTGTCAGGTTACCCTCCATCTTTGTTATTGTAACTAACTAAATGTATTTTTCTATCTGGGCTTCTCGGAATACATCCGCTTACTTTGCAAGATTATACAACTTCTTTATTCGTTTTCGATTTTTTTCTCCACTTAATGTTTTATTGGTGAGTAGTGCAGATTATCGACTTTCTACAGACACCTCCTTGAATCAGTTTCTTTTATCTCGAAGTCATTCATCTCAATGAGGTTATTTACATGTTCAAGCAAACATTCGCATTTATTTGTCATTGTCAGAACGTACAATGCTTTTAAGTACTTGGTGGTGCTGATGTCCAAATCCACGTGCGATGTTGCATAATGGTCCGTTCGCACTGACGCGGTATGCCGCTGCCGCCTGTAACTCGTTGGCGACGTTTTCCCTTCGTGTGAAATCAATACAAACCGTCTGAACGGCATAATTAACCCATTCAGGATAAAGTGTTACACATATGAGGTTTGGCATGATTGGGGTTGTAACTATCGATGATCAACTGTTAAAAATGATAACAGATGCATCACGTGAAAGAGGGTTAAATTTCTGCACACGATGAATCCATTTTGGACATTTAGTGATGTATCTTCGTAATGATTTTTCAAAGCAAAATAAGGGGAGAATGGGCACTAAATCTTCAAATTGGCAACTCGCTGAAAAGCTTGAAATTCCTCTTTTGCTCTTCAAATTTGCATGATTTTTTATTGTAAAATGTTGACGTTTAATCAATTTATTGGTAGACTTTACATTACGTTTCTTCATAAAAATGTTATTTGAAAAAATGCCAATTTTTAAAGCGAAATAGTGGTAAGTTTTGCTCTAAAAAGGCTTTCGTCCTGAATGAGCATCACAATGTTTCCATGTGAACGAACCTTAAGCTCATATTTGTGGAAGTGTCAAGAACCGCAGATGCTTTCTGTACATACTAGACATGTTTTTGAAATAAATATTAATCCCACCTCCAATCCACCACATCATTGTGTTTGCCAAATTTCTCGCCGGATTGCGTAAAAACATGATTATATCATTCCATCATCACTACGATGCATTCCTGAGGTTTTAGTAATGGGGTGGTGTGTGTATATTGCCTTTCAATGATACACACACCCACACATCAACGATTCACTGGGAAGCCTAAGTCTTATTCCATATCTATACTCTTCAATGTTTCAAGGGATTAGTTCTCCACGCAGCTGTGCTTAATCCCGTATTTCATGGCGTCTTCTAAGAAGACTACGATGCATTCCTGAGGTTTGCGTAATGGAGTGGTGTGTGTATATTGCCTTTCAATCATACAACACCACACAGAGTGACAATTCATTTGGGGAGCCTAAGTCTTAATCCGTATCTTTACTTTTGAATGTTTCAACGGATTAGTTCTCCATGCAGCTGTGCTGTATCCTGTAAGTGTTCCGTGGCGTCTTCCAAAAAGACTCGAGAGATATTATGACACACATATGTATACTCAATATCAGCCAGGAATGCCAGGAATCATATTGAAATCTATATATTGATATTGATATCAGTATTAATAATGGTATTGATAGACTAAATTTATTGCCACTTGATAAGTATATACAGTATCAGTTATGCAAAACAACGTACAAGTTCAGAGACGTGATATAAATTTGAAAAATACAAGGAAAAAGGTAACAAAACAGACAAGAATACAGATTATAGCATTTCATATTTCATATTTTGGAGGTTTGGCCCCATATATTGAGAAAAAGGAATTGTTCCTTAAACGGAACTGAGTAAGGGTAACTCGATAAAATATATTAGGGAAGATGTCATGGAAAGGAATTGATAAAAGGACATGGTTTCAAAGGAAGAGACACGAATAAAATGAGTGAAGGTTCAATTGTTATTTGAATGATGTTTCTTGAAATCGTCAAACTTTTTTAAAGAGTCGGATGGTGTGTGAATTAATGGTAGCGATGACCAATCTCTATAGAAAGATGATTGTATCTTTTTTTTACATTCACACGCCCCTTGCCCTGTAATCAAACATGTAATACAAGCTCTCTTTTTCCCTATAACCTTTAAAATCCCTTTTTTCCAATTACAATATTTTGAGCACTTCTTATTTACTTAAGTTCATAATCTAGTTTAAGCTTTACATTCTTCTTAAACATCTCTACTCATATCTTTTTCATTTGTTCCTATGTCCGGCGTGTATTAGCTATCTTTCCTGTATTAAACATACCTCTCTTTTCCTACTAGATTTACGGAGCGTTTCTTTATTGCCGCTAATGATAATCTAGCCCATTCTCCGCATTCTCCATAAACACCACTCGTCATTTTGTTTTTCATCATCTGCATGCGAGCATTAAGCAGAGAGAGGAGCCCCGATTTTGTCTTTACGACTGTTCGCTGATTAATGAGACTCGATGCCCGAGATGGATTCTTTACAGCTCCGATACTCATTGACAGAGACATTGTCTAGACCAACATGATTGTTCGCATACTAGCATGAATGTGGCGAGACGAAAGCAATCGAACATGTTAAAAACCTATAGACGTCATTCTACCGGCGGGATTATTAATAATGAATCCGCACTAACGAACTGCGCAGCAATTGAGAAAGGGTAAATTGCCCCGCGCATGCGCCGTACAACCACACATACTTGTGCATACCAACAAAGCAAAATTATCCATTTTGACTGACACTCGCACGCAAAATCAATTTTCATTCTTGTAATGAGAAGTGAAACAATTACAAACACTCCAAAGGTAATGATTGTGTGATGATGTTCGCAGATTAAATCGTGTTATCGTTGGTAATGCCTTGGTCACAACCGCCTGTGCACATCTCTGCGTGTGGGCTGCGTCGGGTTTGGCCGAAAATCCTTGCGTAGCACGCAAGGAGGTGCGCGTTCTTTGTTCTTTTTTCAAGCACGTACAATGTACTACCACGCAGGTGAACGCGCGCAAGGGATCGCAGAAGCTGGCATGGCACGTAAGCTGTGGACACGCACGTACAAAAACACACAGTCGGTTTACACCGAGGCATAACTTGTATGTAACATATGTACTCAAAAAACACTTTGCTGAAGGATGCTTGCGTTATTGTTGTTTTTTTCTTTCAGAGGACATACGATTTTGTACAAATCTATTGGAGAGGCTCGGTAAAAGAAAGAAAAGTTTACCATCCCGACACTAGTCTCCATAACAAGGATGATCCCTCACTTCAATTTAATCAAATGGCCCAAATAAACACACATCCATACCGTGTAGGTAAGGATCATTTTTCCACATAAGTTTGTGGAATCTTCTCCCCTCTCCACATGACAGTTCAACCAATATCATGAATATGGAGAGTAAATAGTCCCACTGCTAAAATAAACAATTTACGAGCTCGCGTCTTCATGTTTCTTGTCGCTGATGAGAACGCGATACGCTGATCCGCCCCGACTGCTTGAGCCAATTAGATATATTAGACACCTTCACGACCACCCTGGTGACAGGGTTAGCGCGCCCCTGATCTCTGCTATTACACACGTCTCCCTAACAAGGTGGTCCGTATAAACAGCTTCTAACCACGTGGTCGCGGAGAGGCGCCAAAATTATGCGCTGCGCGATGTGAGTAATCTAAACAAAAACGCGACACTGGGTCTAGATTTTCTCATTAGAGAGACGCGGTTTGTTGTATCCTGCTCCATCGTGCTTCCTCGCTTTTCGTTTTCGCAGATTTCTCCTTTCTATACATCGGGGACTGCTCTTATATTCTATCTTCATCATTTACTCATTTCAATCCGATTAGTTGGGTCACCAGAAATTGCCTCGCGCGTGATTTCTGTTATTTTTTCCACATTATCTCACGTTATAAGACCCGGATTATTCTTCGAGTACTAGTAACACGCAATGAAAAACAATGGGATAACATCCTGCGCGCAGAGAGTTATGCCAGGACGCCTTGTGTGATATTCGGCATTTTTTTGACGCAAAATAAC
The DNA here is from genome assembly GCA_963669155.1 of Arbacia lixula. NCBI lineage: Eukaryota > Metazoa > Echinodermata > Echinoidea > Arbacioida > Arbaciidae > Arbacia > Arbacia lixula. The sequence goes on from OZ022579.1 coordinate 11,975,794, forward strand.
GAAGAATTCGTAATGTTTCTTTTATTAACATGATGAATGAGACGTATGAAATGTTCACCATTACTTTATGAATATGGTTATTTATTTTGTTCACAGACCTTTCAACAAAGGTTAGGAGATGCATTCCGGTTGCTTTCACACACATACATACACACAGACAATATAAAATACATAAACATAAACACAGACGAAACATCAAATGCAAACAAAATTACATATAACATGCATACACACAGACATAAATAAAACAATCCTTACTTCAAACAATCAAGCAATTTTGCCATTTTGACTTACATCTCTTTTCGGGATACCTATTAGATACAAACGAATATTGTTCTCGCACTTCGCTCGCTTGACAGCCTTCTCTAGAGCTTTTCGAACTATAGTAGTAGTACATTCAATACGTGCATGGTGTAACTAAGTTTATACACGCAACATACGCCGTAGTACATATTCACGTTCACATACTGTACCTCCCACATACATGCAGAACACGCAAAGAGGCTTCCCTCTCTCTCCCTCTCATCTCTAATTTCCCTCTGAACAATCTCCCCACGCCCTTATCTCTGCCGATCCCCTCTCCCGCTCTCCCGCGCCCCCGCCCCCGTCTCCACCTACCACCTCTATTGCTTGTCTGTATGAATGTCTCTTTGGCTCCCGCTCCTCCTCACTGTCCCCTTCTCTTCCGTTCCTCCCCTATCTCTCTAGTCATCACTTCTTTCCCTCTCACCCACCACCCCACCTCCCTTTCTGCCTTCAATCTCTATTTATATCTTTCCATTTGTCTGTCTCTCTCTTTCACCATCTCCTCCTCCCAGTTCCCCTCTCTACCGTTCCTCCGATCTCTCGAGTTACCGCGCGGCGGCTTTACAGCGGGCCTTGTCTCATCGTCCCAGCCGCCAGCGAGGTCTTGGAAGCAATTAGCCCGGAGGATCATTATCCCCCGTCTCTCTCTCGTTTCTCCACCTTCTCGCCCCCATGTCTTTCCTTTGTCTCTCTTTTGTCTTCCCCTGGTCTCCCTGATGATTCTCAGAATTACATCTCTCCTTCGTCTCTCTCTCTCTCTCTCTCTCTCGTCTCCCCTTGGTCCTGATGATTCTCAGAATTACGTCTCTCCTTCGTCTCTCTCTCTCTCTCTCTCTCTCTCTCTCTCTCTTTCTCTCTCTCTCGTCTCCCCCTAGTCTTCCCGATGTTTCTCTGTCGTTTTTCCCACGTCTCTCCCACGTCTCTCACTCATCTGTCCCTTGTCTCTCCCGCGTCTCTCCTATGTCTCTCCCACGTCTCTCCCTCGTCTCTCCCTCGTCTCTCCCACGTCTCTCCCACGTCTCTCCCACGTCTCTCACACGTCTCTCACACGTCTCTCACACGTCTCTCACACGTCTCTCCCACGTCTCTCCCACGTCTCTCCCTCGTCTCTCCTTCGTCTCTCCCTCATCTCTCCCACGTCTCTCCCACGTCTCTCCCACGTCTCTCCCACGTCTCTCCCACGTCTCTCCCACGTCTCTCCCACGTCTCTCCCGCGTCTCTCCTATGTCTCTCCCATGTCTCTCCTACGTCTCTCCCTCGTCTCTCCCAAGTCTCCCCCATGTCTCTACCACCTCGCTCCCTGATCTCTCTCACGTGTCTCTATCATCTCTCTCGCGTCTCTCCCACGTCTATCCCACGTCTCTCCCATGCCTCTCCCACGTTTCTCCCACCTCTCTCCTACGTCTCTCCTACGTCTTTCCCACGTCTCCCCCATGTCTCACCTACGTCTCTCCCTCGTCTCTACCTCGTCCGTTCCTCATCTCCCCCGTTTACACTAGCGTCAGGCACACTCCGACAACGCGCGACGACCGACAGTGCGTTTTCGTTGTTGTGTGAACGCATGTTTATCGTTTTTCCTCAACAAAAGGGTGGCATACTCATAATGATAAGACACAAAGATCTTATTCATTACCCCACTTTTTCTTACACGAAGTTAACATTACGCAATACACCTTTTACGTTATGTATGGCTATTTAGTGCCACAAGCTTGTCTGAGATTTTTCCGAGTAGGAGCAACTAACATATTTACAGTGGATTCCACCCATTAGCAGTGGATCACTAGATACGGGTAAATGTCAAGGGGAAGGGCAGTTGTCTGTTTTCATTTTCTTCTTTTTATTCATCATTTCCAACTCATTGAGGGGGTTAGCTAGGAGCTGTTTTAAAGTGGACCCTCAACCCATATACACATTGTTCAAATCACCCAATAAAACCATTACAAAATCACAAATTCTATACTTCAAATTCAAGGCATGAAATAAAGGAGGGTAAATGGTGGTTTGGCATTTTCAAGTCAGCCTAAATCAAGTTAAGCTGCGCATTTTGTTCTTGAGACATAACTCCAGACCAGGTGGAATACATTCACTGCCCGGGCGGCTACAACATTCCTCATCAGAAGCACCACAATAGATTGTGTAATGTCTATATTTGCTTTCATAAAAGGCAGTACAGCATCTCAAGAATATACGAGGAAATGCTTTTAGGAATTTGTTACTGTTTATTTGTGTAATGTTTTATCACATAGGCTGCAATCTTCATTACATGAAATTGTTGATGTTACTGTTGATGTTACTGTGTTATGTCTTGTCTTGATCTTTTGTATTGATATAGTGGTGTTGTTGTTATGTATTTTAATGTATGTCTTACCCGTCATTGACAACAGTTTGATAACTGAAGAGGCCACCCTGCTCAAATCAAATTGGATATAAATTAATAAATGAACAATGTATAATTAAAGGGGAAGTTCACCCTGAAATTATTTTGGTTTCAATAAAAAGAGACAAATGAAAGAAACATATGAGTGAAGGTTTGACGAAAGTCGGTCAAAGGAAAAGAAAGTTATTTGATTTTTAAGTTTTGATTTTGTGACGTCACGTGCGAGGTGCTCTCCCATATATTGTGTACAAAATAAGTCGATAAATTGCTTTTTTTTTCTGTTTTTGACAACGGAATGATTTTTTCCGTACAGGTATGTGTGTAAAAACGTATTTCTGATAATGTACCAAACGCACAAGTAAAAGGATGCATATCTTTGTGAGAAAATGCACATTCTCGAAAAAAAATTGTACACAACATATGGGAGAGCACCTCGCATGTGACGTCACAAAATAAAACTTTAGAATCAAATAACTTTCTTTTCCTTTGACCGATTTTCGTCAAACCTTCACTCATATGTTTCTTTTATTTGTCTCTTTTTATTGAAACCAAAATAATTTCAGGGTGAACTTTCCCTTTAAAGTCTATTATTCAGGTAGAAATACTGTTATGGAAGATTATTAATCAACCTTATCATTTCTTTTTTTCTCAACATGTGCTTTTCAGATATTTTAACAATTACGAGCATGAATGTGCGGCAACAGTTTCTCAGAGAAAACAAAAGACATGTAGTTTCATTTCGCCTGTTAGGTTCTGTTAATTGCTTTAAAACTTTTGTGAGCATCACAGATATCAGCAAACCAAAACCAAAAAGGTTTTGTTTCCAAGGAAGATATCTCAGCTGCACGCAATCGCAGTTAAAAATTGTTGATGACAATAAACAGCTTAAGATATCCTTTTGACAATGGTTGAATCCCACAACTACACAAAAATGAAAAAGAAGAAATTAGTACATTTTGTAAGGAAGTAATGTCTGTATGTTTGTAGTTATGTTAATGTGTGCATGCGTGTGTCAAAACACGGAAAGAGAAAGCGAACAGTGTCATTCAACTATCATGAGTGTAGTGACTTTAAGCTTACACATGCTACTAACAATCGACCCAAGGCTATATGAATCATTAAACCCCAAGACTTACCTTTACCAACCCATCACAGTAATCAAAGATAAAAAAAGATGGGTGCTATTGTAATATTTAATTTGAAACTCATCGTTTTTTTCAATGACCATTCTGGACGTCAACAGCATGTTCCCGCGCACCATATCCCCAAAGCTGACGTAAGCACGTGTGCGTTCTTAACTTAGTGCGTACCTCCGTGGCTTTTAATGACTTAGTGCACGTGCGTGCATGACGCTGTCAGCGATGCATGCGTCGTCATTAGACCAACGGCTTTGGAGCTTCATTCGGGAAAATCCCAGAAACCCATGACCAACTCTTGTAGCCTATTGAATAAACCAATAATATGACGTGTTTAATGTTGATTTTCATAGGTTTTCTCATGCTCTGTGCGCCTATTTATGTGAATGTACGTACCGCTGGCCTTGGCCGTTCACATGTCGTATGGGTTCATCCGTTTTCATTACGAAGCGCTTATTGTAGCATTGTAGCCAATGTCACTTGCAACAACCGGGAATATTTCAACCCTACGCATGATTTAACCCCCTTTGCACCAGACAAAATAGCCCTCCACTGGATTTTTGTGCATTATTGGGGGAAAAAAGATACGTGTGGCACTCAAAGAGTTGAAGGTGGACAGAGCACTCACTGGAAGATTAGATGACCACAGCTAGTCTAGGTACTAGGCTGAGAGGTGCAGGGACAAAACCTAGTCTGTTAACAAATATGTCTGGTAACACAGACTATGCCTTAATCCACACCACCTTCACAGTGACGCTCTGGCAATGCGGTGGCTTCTATCTATAAAGCAATATCTTAAAGAAAATCAAGATTCCAAATCGTCTGAGAAGTTAAGAAAATACACAAACAATCTGTCAAATAGGATATTACGCTCTATTAAAAGCATTCCTTTATACGTAGTAGGTAGGTAGACTGAGAATGGTCTACTGTCATTCAAAATGTTGGGAACACACCAAAAAAATCCCAAACCCACTAAGCCCCTAGATGGCCAAAAATGAAACAATAAATTGCCGTTTTTCCTCAAAATTTTAAACCTTAAATTAATTTTACATGTACACATTTTAAGGCTGAATAATATCACATTTCTCGGGCGCTATATAGTTATATGGACTATCATCAATTTATATTATTGTAATCATCCTTTGAATTTTTAATCGGACTCTTACCTGTTAACAAATTACGACCATAACATTTATATTTACACTAGTGTCATATATTTAAAAGGTGGTGGATATAATTGTAATAGTAATAATTTATGAAATTTCGCTAGACTTAAGCCCCGTCAACTTGGCATCCTTGGTCAGCTTTACAAAGAGGAGATTTCAGCTTGATGTGAGTTCTAATGTTGGAGAAGTTATCAAATTAAGTGTTCTTTTTTCATTAATGGGCGAAAAGGTGCTCCCCATCACTAAGAAATGCAGTAAGTGGCAATTTGGGGTATCCTTAGAGGAATATCCTTTTTTTGTCCTTCGGGTCTGCCACGGTTAGCTTTCCAGGCTAGCTAGACCCCTACGGCCTCCCGGTCTATAACATGAGTTATTTCGTAAGATGAAGCTGAAATTTACGGGACATTTTGGTGACAGGAATACGTGGCAACCTCTCATGGGCTGTGTGTAGATATCAATTATGGGGAGAGTTAAGACAAGTTCCTCTCCAGTGAACTGTCTTCGCTGTCTTATTAGCCTCAATATATTCCCTTTTTGCATTGATGAATCATTTATAAACGATAAAAGAGTTTTATCAAGAGAGGACGAAGAGGAAGGAAGGATGAATTGAAAATATGTCAATACATAGAAAGAAATGAGTTCGTTTGAAATATATTAATTGAATAGAAAAGAATTTACATGTTTACACATATAAACATAGAATATAAAAAAACATAAAACTATTAGATTTCATGCATATACAGATTAATAAATATTGATTGAAATTAAGAAGATAAATTTAATGCATATAGAAAGTTTTTGATTAGAATGACTGCTTGTACATTTGACTTATAGAAAATCAATGACATAATACAATGTGTGTGTGTGTGTGGGGGGGGGGGTTCTATTAAAAAAAACGAAGCTTGTAGGGATATAGGTTCCCCCTTACAATACATACAATTACATGATTTTGTTTAATTTAAAGAATTATACATATGTGGAATTTGAAAAGGGTGTTGTGAAGAGGGAAACAAAAGAAGAATGAAAAAGGGAATGAATAGAGGAAGGGATAAAACAGGAAGAGGTCTGGAGAAAAGGGAGGGAATGCGATGAGAGAGATATCGACAGAAACAGAGAAAAAAGAGACGCACACAGGGACAGGCAGATAAAAAACAAACAAACAGAAAACAGAAAGACAAAAAGACAAAGCGAGAGAGATAGATAGATAGAGAGAGAGGGGGGGTGAGAGGGAGAGAGAGAGAGAGAGAGAGAGAGAGAGAGATGAGAGTATAAGTGATAAGTGATACTCTGTCTCTTCAAGTGCTATCTTCTCTCAGCAGTTCGGCTACCATGGACCGCCACATTTCCCGCTCATGTGCCCTTCTGACACATTCTCCGGAAATCAGCCTCATCCACTCCTAAATATCATCCATCCACTGAGTACGTGGACGCCCTCTCTTCCCATCAAACCATTCTTTTTTTTTCAATATGATATGCCCAAAGTATTTGCATTTTCTTTTTTTTAATCGTATTGAGTAACTGTTTCTTAGTCTTCATCATTTGTAAGATTTCTTTGTTTCTTTTATGTTTTGTCCACGATATATGTAATATTCTTCTATATTACCACATCTCAAATGCTATAATTGTTCTTCTGTTGAGATTTGTAAGTGTCCATGTTTCAGCGCCGTGTAAGAGCTTTGACCAAATATGACATCTTATAAGCCGGGCTCTTACGTTAATGTTGATTTTTCTCGAGGATAAAATGCTGGCCATATTCTCGAAGGTTGATTTTGCTATACCTGTTCTTCTTGCAATTTCATTGTCACATTTTGCATTTTCTGTAATCATGTGCCCTAAAAACAGACTACTTGGAACTTGGTCAATGGGTTTGTTGCCTATATTGATGGCAACACGTGGTACTGGGTTCTGTTTACTTACTGCCATCGCTTTCGTCTTGGTCACATTAATATCCATTCCATGTGACAATCTTGTATTATTTACTGCATTCACTCATTGTTGTAAGTCGTCACTACTTTCTGCTCACAAGACTGTGTTGTCTGCATATCTCAGATTGTTTGCTCCTCCGACATTCACTCCTTTCATTAATCTCTCGGAATAGCCTTTCTGTGTATAAGTTAATAAATTCGGTGATAGTACGCATCCCTGCCTTACTCGTTCCTTTATCTGAAAAACTTTTGACAGCCCATGCTCTGTCCTTACAACTGCATTTTGTTCCCAGGACATCTTAGTTATTATTCGAATATCCTTGTCATCTACTCCAACCTCCGATAAGCAATTAATCATTTTTGAATGGCTGACACGATCAAAAGCTTTAGTGTAGTCAATGAAACATACGTATACATATTTTTGCACTTCCACTCGTTCACATAATTGTTCTTAAATTAAAAATCCCTTCGCGTGTGCCTGTACCCGGTCTAAATCCACTCTGTGCTTGGCTTATGTTGTAATCAGTCTTGTTTGCTATCCTTTGTTGTATTATTTGTAGAAGCAACTTAGTTACATGACTCATGAGACCTATACAGTAAATTGTAAATTCTGTGCAGTTCTGGGCTTTTGGTTTCTTTGGTATTGTTATAAATATGGACTGATACACAGAGTTGCATTATACTAGGTGCATTTGTGTGATCATTTTTATCTTGTTATGTTAGTGGTCTATTTTTTATGTTATGTGTGTATTTGTATGTATGTATGTATGTATGTTTTTATGTTTGCATGTATGCATGGGTGCAAATGTGTGCATATGGATGTGTTTGTGCATAATAATGTGTGTGGGTTCGTGCGTGCATGGGTGTACGAATGTAAAGGATGTGAGAGTATTCATATTTATATATGTATGTGTGTGTGTGTGTGTGTGTGTGTGTGTAGCAGAGAGTACGAGGTAAGGGGGAAGACATGTACACCAAAAGGAGCGAGAAAAAAAAACCTGCAGTCCTTCAGACAAACAGACGAACAGACGGACAGACAAACAAACGACACTCTCATCAATTTGCTACAACTACGTCGGGGTAATTAAGAGCGCGTTAGACACAGTGACAGGTAATAGGCAAGACGCCCGAGTGCTGCTTGATCCTGGTAAACCTTGTTCCTTTCTCCGACAGAAATAGCGACATGTTATGCTTCTTGATGGATCGGACCTTTCCGGTGCCTTCCTCAATCTGCATCTGAATAAACGGGAGAAAAGGTCTCTTTTCTTGCTTTTACTATCCTTAAAGGGCCCCTGTCATCAAAACATTATGTTGACTTCTGTTGATGCCACTTATATGTATATAACAAAATCACTAACTGGTCAATGGAAATATGTGTCCTATAATTTAAAATAATTTTTCTATATTTTCTCTCAGCACTGATAAGCCCCGCCTCCAAAATATCCTCCAACTCGAGATTCCCCCTGTGACATCATCAAAGGTAGAAATTAGCAGGATAATAGACATAATTTATGCACAAACTAAACATTGCAATGACTACCTGCAAGTGCTTATAATAGCATCACATAGCTAACACATTTCTGACATAAGGAAACAATTATTTCCACATGAAAGGTTGTTAGATGGTATTGTGTGAAGACATGTGATGCTCTTGTGGGCAGGTGGAAGTAGTCATTGCAATGTTTAATTTGTGCATAATTTCTGCTTATTACGCTGCTAATTTCTACCTTTGATGATGTCACAGGGGGAATCTGAAGTAGGATATTTTGGAAGCGGGGTTTCTGAGTGCTGAGAAAAAAATGAAGAGAACTTATTTTAAAATATAAGACACATATTTCCATTGAACAGTTAGTGATTTTGTTATCTACATATTATCTACATCAACATTTAAGTCGACATACATTTTGATGGCAGGGGACCTTTAATTTGTTACCTTCTACTCCTTCTTGTTAGGGTATATTATATCTCTCCTATTCGATTTGATTTGGTTCGATCTAGCTTAATATATGGATTTGTTTACACAAAACGCTTTCATGATTTCAATATATCATGAGATGGGGGACAATGATTAATCATTCCAACGTTCCCGCAACATCCATACATGCACGTATACTACCGTCGTGCGTTTCTCCCCACAACTCTCGATGTAGTCATTTTGCAGACCTACATTCCATGAACTTGATCAGGCACTGGATATGCCAGGAATGGATCGCTGTGACAGTTATCGTGAGGTTTACCTGACTCACAAATCAATCAAACCACAGTAAATTCCTCATTATGCTGCCCGGCTGATAGCCAATCGTTGCTAACGTGAATCCATCAATAGAGTGATTAAGGAGTTCCATTGGCGAAGTGTTAAAGGGATAGTCCACCCTGTAGCCATTTTGTGTCGACCTACATTTCATGAACTTCTTCAGGCACTTGATCGCTGTGACATATATTGCAAAGTCTACCTGACTCACAAATCAATGAAATTACAGACAATTCCTCATTATGCTGCCAAGCTGATAGCTATTCACGCGAGTCCATTACACTGTCCAGTGTTTAAGGCGTTCCATTGACTTCTCCCACCCTGCTTGAGAGTGTTCAAGGGATAGTCAACCCTGAAATTATTTTGGTTTCAATAAAAGAAGACACATGAAAGAAGCATATTAGTGATGGTTTGATGAAAAGCGGTCAAAGAAAAAGAAAGTTATTTGATTTTTAATTTTTGATTTTGTGACGTCACGTGCGAGGTGCTCTCCCATAATTATGTTGTTCGATACGTCATTTGAAATACGTTTTTACACACAAATTTGTACGAAAAAAAATCCGTTGTCAAAAACAGACAAAAAACATTTATGAAATCATTTTGTACAGCATATAGGAGTGCACCTCGCACATGATGTCACAAAATAAAAATTAAAATTAAAAGATCATAAATTTCTTATTCTTTGACAGATTTTGGTCAAATTTCACTAAAACGTTTATTTCATGTGTATTCTTTTATTGCAACCAACTTAACTTCAAGGTAAACTATTCCTTTAGAGTTTTGATTTTGAGACATCATGTGCGGGGTGCTCTCCAATATAGTTGTGTACAAGCATTTTTTTAATGTCCTTTTTCTCAAAAGGATATGCATCATTTCACCTGTGCATTTGATGCATCGTTGGAAACACACATACCTCTATAAAAAAAATTCCTTCATAAAAAAAAATAATTATGGAATCATGCAGCACAAAACATATGGGAGAGTCCCTCATTCGTGACGTCACAAAACTAAAATTTCAAAAGATCATAACTTTCTTCTCCTTTGACGGATTTTCGTCAAATCTGCAGTTATACGTTTCTTTCATATATGTGCTTCTATTAAAACCAATTTAACTTCAGGATGGGCTGTCCCTATACTAACCCATAATTTTGAAGATTCTTTTGTGAACATTACAATGTTTTAGAAATACTTTCTCTATCTCCAAGCACTGATTAAGAAGAAATATTAGATAAAACAGTACATCACATTTAGCAGGATATTACCGTCCACTTGTGGATATGGATGCCGATTTTTCCAGGCAACATCCCTCATCTTTAAAAGAAACTACCTAAATATGGTAAACATAGATACTCAACACTCAACAAAGAATTTCATATCAAAATCATTATTTCCATCCAATGAAGACACATTTCTTTGAACAAAATTTACCACTATTTCGATTTTTCCGTTCTCGATCCGGTGCCCATGTAACTCGAGCTTAGGAATTCATTACTTTCACATGCTCGTCGTTCTTCCGAAATGATATATCGCCCATTCTCCCACGTGTGGTCAGTCATGAAATAAGTGCTTCGATCTATCAGCATCGTTCCCATGGTTACACAGGGACCGGTGGAAAGGAATTTTGTTAGTATAACATTTAATGTACGTTTTTGTTTCTCTTTTACCGTTCTTTGTCCTAATTGCATGTTTGATATTGATTTTATATAACCAGTCACACACCAAAAAAGGGGAAGTTCCCCATGTGCTCTAAAAGCACATATTATTATTAATAATATTGCATTGTTTTGCCACTCGATTAAAGTATATATAGAAATGATTATACAAAATGAAAGTACACATACAGAATCACAAGACAGATGAATAGATACTTATAAAATACGAATATATATCATATTATTTCAGCTAGTGTGGGTCAAAAGAATAATGTGATATCTTAAAGGCTTAGCCCCATGTACTGAGAAAATAAATTTGATGTTGTGTTAGTCATTGGTGCAGTATTGTAGAGATCATGAATATTCATCACATATGAGGAGTTTTGCAATTTATAAGGACTTTAAGGACACAGACAAAACTGGGAAGAACAACTTACCTCGTCCCAAAACGATATCAAAGTCATTACTGGTATCGCTTTGAGACCAGCATGATTGTCACATCTTATCTGATTATTCATTAAAAAAAGTTACCACATGGTCATATTTTATTCGGTTCCTCATGCCATTTGCAACATCTCTCCTTTTCCCATCTTTGATACTGTTTTAAACTGTTTTACTGTTTTAAAGGGATATTTCCTGTAGCGAAGGCTATCATGCCGTGCCACAACTATTTACTCTGAGCTCTTTATATATTATCAAAAAAAAAATCATTTACATGTAGGCCATTTTAGACTGCATCTGAAGAAAGAAAAGTAATAATGTTGTTGTGATGTATTCTCCATCCCAAAGTTCTGCCAGGAAGTCCTTAAGTTGAATGAACTTGTACCGCGTTTTCAAGTTTGTGTCTGTACGGACATTGCCCCGGGCGCACCGCCTCTAATTTGATTTGCTCGTAACATGTCAACTCCCTGGCGGTTATCAAAGAACAATCAACGTGATACTTTTAGTTGCTCCTTAGAAGACAGCGATAGAAAGCGAGGAATCACATGACCGCTTGTAAAGGATGATTGTTAATCTTAGCGGTCTCGCTGGATCTCGCTGCTTCGGCCTTTTCCGCTTATTGTCTTTGTGATGAACGAGGCATGATAGGGAGCATCAATCACTGCTTGACAAACCTTCTTGTGAGCTCCTACAACATGATCCACCGTGACGTCAGTGGAATACAGCCTCAAGATGACAAGGCTACCCAACATGGACATGGAAAAGCTTGTAATGATCAAATAACGAGATCTAATAATTATCGATAGCGGGATCGGGTGCGTGCTGATTCCGAAGGACTTCGAAAATGATCTCGCTACATTTTGTTTCAATTTTATTGGGTTATTCTCGAGAACTCCAAGCAATTGTTCGCTTGTAATAGAATCTGACACAGAGCGATTGCATTATAGCTCAGTTACCAATCATGAAACGTTTAGTCTATGCCCTTGGTACCCCCGAAGCATCATTCGTGGAAAAAAAACAGCGAAAATGGAGAAAAACAAACGCCAAAGAATTCCGGTGAGATATGAGGACGCTAAACGTTCTTGATAAACATGATAAACGGCGAAGTTTGATATTATTGCCAAAATCGCCTACTCTTTCCATTAGATATGCGATATTACATATTTTGATTTTCTCTCTATAGTTTTGAAAGTGAAACAATTCATCGTAAATATCATTTAGAATACAAATACGTTTCCGGATAATTCTCTTACGTCAGCGATGCAAATACAATGTGTCTTTTGTTTTTGAAATTATGTCCTATGAATCGAAATTGTGAAGAAATTGACGTTCATCAAAATAAAATCCATATAATATACTTTAGGGAGACGCTCAGATATTGTACAAGGTACCACCAACGAATTGTTTTTAAGAGGACATGAAGGCGTGGAGACAACATACCTAGAGGTGGATTGACAACAATTGACGAATGTGATATATATTCGTACGTCATTGGAATTTGAGCACTGATGAAACGGTGTGGGCAAAACCATTTAAAAAGAAATTTTAAGCTCCACGACAGGTCGCTGGCTTTTCCGTCGCAGGAAACTCGATCAATTACATCGATATTTGAGGGGGGAGAACTTTGCGCAAAGAAATCAAACTACTTATACTCCCTGAACTAAAGTCAATTCATATCACTTAGCATGCTGCATTTCACCTCGTTTACCTTCCTCATGTGTAAAACCCAGAGAAACATAAATCTTTTGATTGAGCAAAGTGGCTCGATAATACAGCAGGGGACGCGAAGATTACTCGTGCTGTCGTTCATGAACGTGCTCTTTCGAGCTCGCGGCGTCCCACCGGTTACCTCCCCAGAGTTCTCCAGGGCGTGCCCGCCGTGGCCCTGCGTGAGGCTTGGTCACGACCGCCGTACTCTCCACAGCTGGAAAGAAACCGTATCTCAACCGTCTTCTTTTTCTTAAAAGCCGTTCAGGGATTCCCGCCAGAAATCACCGGTCGATGGGTGAAAATCGAAATGTCATAAATGCTTTGCCCATTTCATTCTCTTTCTTTCTCTCTCTCCCTCCAATTTCTCTCCTTTACCTTTTATTTATCCGTGTTTTTCCCTATTTATTTCCTTTCTTCAGCCCATTTGTGTCGTTGCTTCATATGTTCCATCGAAATTTGATCTTTGCTTTATAGCGATTTACCGATGTGATGACGTTGGTACTTTGTCAAATATCTCTCATTTTCTTTTTTGTTCTTTCCTGTAATTACATCTCAGGAACCAATATCAAGGACTTTCATCTCATATATTCAATATGATTGGTCGAATCAATTGTGATGGTGGTGCTTTTTCCGAAATGCTCCCGATTCTCCCAAAGTTGAGGAAAGCCCTCCGTCGCCCGCCCTCCCCCCCCCCCCCCTCTCTTTCTCTCTCTGTCTCTCTCTCTCTCTGTCTCTCTTTCTCTCTCTTTCTCAGTCTCTCTCTCTTTCGCTATCTTCTTCAAGGTTGGAACTAAGTTGGGATACATTACTTTATCTATCAATCTCTCCCTCTATCTCCCTCGCTCACCCCCCCCCTCTCTCTCTTTCCCTCATTCTCTGTCTCTATATCTCTTCCTCTTTCCCTCCTCCTCTCTATACTCTCTTTATGTCTATACGGTATAAACTCGTGATTTTTCCAGCTTGTTTTCTCCTGCAATCTGGTCTTCCCAGGCCAATAAGGCTCCCGATATATCATCCCCCAATCCAGCTCCATTTGCTGAGTCACATCCAATCACGAACAAGATTTAGTCAGCTGAATTAAAGCGGGCCCCTCCCTCTTCTACGCACTCCCAGAATGTCGTGTCGAATCACATTGGTAGACTTGGGTTTTCATTGTCAGATGGTAGATTATAGAAGTAGCGCGGGGTGTAGCTGATCGTTCCTCTGTCTCACGATCATGGGCGTAAGAGTTCGAGCCCAGCAACTGCCACGTGATTTTTTTGTTAAAAATAACATTCAAAAAGCTGCCCCGTACTTGAAGTATATCTCCCACTTAGCCGAGTTGGAGTCGCGAGTTGGGAAAGTTTGCTTTTGAGGGAAACATGGTAATAGAAGTATGGGAAGAATTAGGATTACTTAGATAAGCAGCCGTTTTGCAGAAAATCATTACTTTGCAGATGCGTTCACATAAGGTCCGATCGAAACGGAGCAGTGATATCTCAATTCTGCCACTTCTAAACCGAATCCGAACTCGTTAAATATTGTTTTAAAAAAATTACTGTTCACCTACTGATCCCTTTTAACTGTCGGTATCATGATAGTTTCATCATCAAACTTTATTTTCGGAGTTTCTTAATCATTTCATATTTAAATGTACTTGTTACGTTCATAATTGTTTTTTTTTTTGGGGGGGGGGGATTGTTTTCTTTTAAAAACAAGAATACTTAGCTCAATCATGTAACACATTATCTAATTACGCTTTAATTGTGCAATACGATCAATATGTTACCAATATGTGTAATTGGTGTAATCGTTGGTTTCAAAACAATTTATATCATCATATTTCCACTGTAAATGTGAGTGCTAGATATCATGAATAGTATTTATTCATATCCTTGTAAGAACACATGATTATTCCCAGCCGATACCTTATAAAGTCATATTAAATTAATTGAGGGCCTTTCTCGCTGGCAGAGACGTCGCTGCGACTTCAGCGACAGACAAATCACGGCGACTCATGAGACCGGAAAATCGGCTTTCACTATGGCGACGTCGCCGCGACTTTTTACTGTCTATGAATTATATACCTATAGATCTACACAATCATCTATCAAACGCTTTTCTCCTCAGTCTCTTTGGTTTCGGTGACGTTTACTCAGTCACGTGCAATATAAGTCTCCGAGGCCTGCTGGAGACTGCAACAATTCTCAAAAAATCTAACATGTTTCAAGTTCCCGCGACTCCCAGGAGACCCGGCTAAACTCCAGGAGACCTTGCCGCGACTCGCTCCGACTCAGGGAAAACTGAGTCGCAAAGAAGTCGCAAACTAATCTCCAGTCTCCAGGGCAGTGAGTGAGCTGTCATTGTTATTGAATTGTCATCGCACAAGTAGGACATCGCCAACATTGCAACGGTACTTCCATACTTTTACTACATTTGATCGTGCGCAACTTCTACAGTGTCGTACAATATCGTGACACTTCGGAGGACGATCGGCGTAACTCGTACAAAGATCGTTTTAACTCGTATTAAGCTCATATAAAACTCGTACCACGCTCGGTATTACTCGTGCCACACAATCGGTCACCTCGTTCTTGACGCACAATCGTCGTACAATATTTGTAGCAAATTCGAAGTTGCCTCGCCGTAAACTCTTCCAGCAGGCAATTTCGCCAAGTGTTCAGGATATGCGAGTTGCGAGTTCCACCTCAAGTCAACTCAAGACTGCAACTCGGCTAAGTGGGATAGTATATGGGCCTAGTAGTCTCCAATGATTACAATATGGCTATAATACATGGCCTTCATGAAAAGTAATTTTAGAACCAATGAGGCTACCTAATTATCATTTTCGAATTATTTTTATTGTTGCATCACACTTTTTGTGTTTTTCTCGGCACACAAGTACGCATACATACATATACACACACGCAAGAACACACATATGCACAAAAAACACAAACGCAGTCTAATTTATTCTTTAGTTTCGATATGCATCTCTTAATTTTTTTCCCTTTCTGCGTGCATTAAATTTCGTTCAAGTCTGTCGAATCTGCTATCGATATGTATAATTGTATAATATTCTGGTTATGTGATTATCGTTTTTTCATCTTCTCTTCGCGCTTGCTTCCAAGTAAGTCTGGCTGGCGACCGAACTGAAATCCACACATCAAGTGGCAAAATAGCAAATCGGCACCCTTTTCAGCACAGAAAAGACACGGTTTGTAAGTTTCCCTGGCAGAGAATGAGTTAATGATTAGTAGTGATACATTCTTTCGGCATCCAATCACTCGCAAAATCGACGTACCCATCAATCTGTGTTCTACTTGCGCCAAATCCACCCAGATACATCTACTTATTGTGATTGAGCTGCCAAATAGAGCATATCCAATTTCTCCAACTATAAATCATTGTTCCTCATTTTGGACACAGCACGATGTCTTGTATTTGTACGACAGGTCCAAAAGTACGGAGTGCGCTATACCGACGTAACAATCACTTGAACAAAATCTAACAAAAAAAAATAATTTTCCCTCCCCCCCCCCCTGCCTCACTCACTCCCGCCTCTCTCTCTCTCTCTCTCTCTCTCTCTCTCTCTCTCTTTCTCTCTTTCTCTTGCACATACATACACACACACACTCTCTCTCTCTCACTCTTTCGCTCTCTCTCTCTCTCTCACTCTCTCTTCTCTCTCACTCTCCCTATCTTTGTGTGTGTCTCTCTCTTTCTCTGTGTCTTCATGTATCTCTCTCACACTCTATATTTATGTCTCTTAAATGATAATGGGTTTGAGATATCTACGACTGCACTTTGACGTAGCATCTGTCTAGAAACATTTAGGTGTACGTGATCGCGCGTGCATCATACTGTTAAGAACAGCAACTAGTCACAGTCACAGTCACAGCCACAGTCACAGTCACAGTCACAGTCATAGTCATAGTCACAGCCACAGACGTATCAATCTAAAACTCTCTATTTTATTGGCAAAATGTTAATAACAATATCAGATTACACAAATCGCACACCCGCGGGAGGAAGGTACACTATGGGCCTGGCGCCACAAAAGTTCATTGGAGATACTGGTTAGATATCTATAATCAAGAGTAAAATATGAAATCTGAACCCATGGTAATAGGAAAATCTCACGTCTGTTCCTATGGGAAATTGAGACAATGTGTGGAAAAGAACGACATAATACTGGAATGGAAAACGATGTTAAAGTTCTCTCCCATGGCGCGTGACATATATGTACGCTTCCAAACATGACAATTGAAGGAAGAGAACTATGTCGGCAAGAACGATGATCGATCTAGTGGGACAACCTATAGCTGCAGGCTCCGGAAATGATCCTCGGCTAGAATTTTCTCGAGCGGGAACCGAGCAGTGGAGAAAACACAGGAAGGAAGAAAGCAACTATAAACATAACATGAAAAAGAGGACAAAATGATTGATGTAAATTCGCTCAATTTGACAGAAATTCGGAAACGAGGTAAGGGAGGCAAATGCGTTAGAGAAAAAAAAAACACGAATTGGTTTAATCGGGGAGATTCTTCAGGAGCGAGTGACGGAAACTCGATATTATCTACCCATGCGGCTTCTTGAGAGCGAGAATAAGCCCAATTTGTCATCAGCCGGGAGAAACCTGCTACCTGTAGATGATACACTTCTCATTATGTTTTATTTGTTATTGCTTTTTTTAGCATAAATGTTGCGTTTTTTTCTTTATAGTAATGTGGCTTCGTGGGAGCGAAAAAAGACCAATATTACATTAGACAATAGACATAGAAGCCTGGTACCTCAACATGACACACTTCTAATTATTAGGGAGTTTTTTGTCGCTTTTGTTATCATGAATGTTGTGGCTTTTGGTTATCAATGTAGCGTTGAAATAGTGAGAATCATTTAAAGTTTTCATCAAACCGGAGAAAACTGTTTTCTGATTCCGGGGCTAAACTAAGTCGACACATTTCTCATTGCGTTGTTGTTGTTATTGTAATTGTTGTCACTGTTATTGTCATGAATGATGCGTTTTTTATTATCAATGTGGCATCGTGGGAGAGGGTATGATCTAATTTTTTTTCATCAAACAAACTGTTTCCTGGTTAAGTAGGTGAACCAAGATGACACACTTCTCATCACGTGTTGTTGTAGTTGTTATCATTTCTTCTGATGCGGTGCTTTATTATCAATGTGGCTTCATGAGAGCGGGAATAAGCCCAATTTGACGTGAAACTACTTATCCACGCTTATTGAACATGTTGAATACAATATTGTGTGCATTCTATTCAATGACAATTTTTGGAAGGACTCGCGAGAAGTACTCTCCGCTGGTTGTGTACCCTGTAACTCCTCTTCATTTCATGTCATGTGACTCAAGTATCTTTGCATATTTTGTGCAGATTATGTACAGATCTGTATAAATATAAACTAGTTAACGTTTGAAAATGATTTCATTTATGTACAATAATATGCAATATGTTGGACTTAAATTATGTGAGATACATGAACGAAATAAATCAAATTACGGTTAATCATTTTAATATGATGCCTCGATAGATCCCTGTCATTTGATTGGTTGTTTGATATCGATCATTCAGTCCATTTAAAATGACATCATCAACCGTGCAATTATGGATCCATACGATATCGTCCATTGCACACTCGCCAAGACCACCAGTACTCGCGTGTATTGTGTATGCGAACCGCGACCGCTCAGCAGCTGTCCTTGTGCATATGTCATGTATGCATATCGAGCTAATTTGATGTCATATAAAACAAGTAATGAATATTTTTCCATTTGTGCAATGGACAGAATATTTTATGAGGTGAAAAATGAAAAAATCCATTCAACGAGGCGTAGCCGAGTTGAATGGATCATTCATGTCCATTGCACTCATAAACATTCATTATTTGTAGAATGTTTTATCATTAAAGGTAGCCCGTCCCATTTGCAGACCTAATTCAGAACGTTCCCTGACTTTGCCATCATTTGAGAGAGAGAGTTTTGAGGAAATAATGTTCGGTAATTGATCGAGCCTTAAAATTGGATTGTGATACAAGAGAAGAAGTATTAACAAGGATTAAAGGAGGGTGGAAATGTTTTAATATGCACAGAGAACTTTTAACTGTCATGAAAATAACACAATGAGAAGAAGGATATTTTACCAGTGCATTTTAACGACATTGACGTATGGAGCAGAAATCTGGTCTACCACTAAAGAAATGTAACATAAATTGAGAACACCACAAAGAGCTATGGTAAGGAGAAGAATGCTCAATGTAACATTACTTGACAATGTTAGATTGAGCATTCTTCTTACCATAGCTCTTTGTGTTGTTTGCGTGAAGCACACTGACATACGGAAGTCAAAGATATTGTAGTAAAAATTAAAGAGATGAAATGGAGATGGGCAGGACACAAGACAACAGATGGACAAAAAACTCACAGAATGGCAACCAACAACAGGCAAGCGAAGAAGGGGTCGACAAAAGAGAAGGTTGAGAGACAAAATATCATCATACACTAACACATCAACATGGAATAGATTGACAGCAAATAGAAACGCATAGAAACTAATTGAGGAGGGCTTCATCCGACAATGGTTTAACAATGCCTTATGATGATGAATTGTCGAGCATTCTTTTTTCGTACCACGAAAATAGTAATAATTTTTAAAAAAAATAAAGTCTAAATTTACATTTATTCTACGGGAGTTATAGTACCTCAGACCTAAAAAAGAAATCACAGCTGGTGTCCAAAAGATACGTGCTAAATATGTGCAAACTTTTACGAAGTTTGCAGATGTTTGTAAAAGGGACGGGCCATCTTTAAGATGTAGATTCTCTCCCTCTCTCTCTCTCTCTCTCTCTCTCTCTCTCTCTGTATCATTTCTCTCTCTCTCACTCTCTCTCTCTCTCTCTCTCTCTCTCTCTCTCTTCTCTCTCTCTCTCTCTCTCTCTCTCTCTCTCTCTCTCTCTGTCTGTCTCTCTCTGCCTGTCTCTCTCTCTCTCTCTCTGTCTGTCTGTCTCTCTCTCTCTCTCTCTGCCTGTCTCTCTCTCTCTGCCTGTCTCTCTCTCTCTGCCTGTCTCTCTCTCTGTCTGTCTCTCTTTCTCCTCTCTGTCTCTCTTTGTCTCTCTCTCTCTGTCTCTCTCTCTCTCTCTCTCTCTCTCTCTCCCCCTCTCTATACCCTATGTACTTAAAACATCGAAGGACATGAAAACATGTTTAGCAAAAGGTCTGTGGTTGAAACGTCGAGGAGCCTTGCCTTTCAATCATGTTGGTTAAAAGCCTTGTTCACTCTCATTACATCGCCTCGGGATCAGTCGGTCAAATTTACTCCAAAGAACTTCTTTCAAATGATTAATGTCCGAATCTACTTCGTGGATATATATCTGTAGTGCCGAGGGCCTTTCCGAATTTTGAAGGCTCAGAACGTCTTCATTGTCTGAATTCTTATCTTTATCCAATCATCATGTCATTCAACTGTCAAAAACTGATATTTATTTTCAATTTTCTTTTCCGTCAAAACACATGAACGCGCGGGCGATTCATACTCAAATATCTAAATCATATTTCTATTAGTTGTGCTGAGTGATAGCCGTGCTTCCAGGCTGTTAGATATTTCTAATCCAAACCGAAAATAAAGTCGTGTTCTCAAAGTACTCGATTCCCTATCATTTTCCTCTTTTCACAGTCCATCCGGGCCGAACGGACATCGGGAAATGATTAGTCTACTGCAGCCAGACCCCAGTTAGAAATAACTTAAATTAGAAATGCTCAACCGCCTTGAAGCCAGGCTACGTGGGGTAAAGGAGTCCGCTGCGTTCCTCTGGGGGATTAGCAGTTTGCCTACAGGGTGAGAATTGAATCTAGAAACATGCTGACAAGTTGGTAATATAGTGGGAGGAGAGATAACCGGCCAGGGGCTGACACGAGAAGCAACGGCGGAGCAGAGGCCAGCGAAGAACCATAATATTGACACCCCTCGGCGCCACTATATATACATATCACACGTGGGTTTAGGTTCTTAGTCTTTGTTGCCGGCGTGCATTACCGTGTCCCCAATTTGTGATATGCACTCTGACATCTCTCAGGATTCCTCGTTTTGATGTATGAAAAATATGAAATGCTTCCAGCTTGATGTTATTAGCACTCTACCCTCTCTCTCTCTCTCTCTCTCTCTCTCTCTTTCTCTCTCTCTCTCTCTCTGTCTCTCTCTATTTCTCTATTTCTCTCTTTCTCTCTCTCACACACCCTCCCTCTATCTTTATTGTCAATTTCTTCGTTCTTATTCGTCCTCATTGTCGACCCCGACCATGAATGCCACCGCCCCCTCGACGTCATTTCCCCATAGCCGACGTCCATTGTAACTCGAGCTGCAATATGTACTCATCAAACCTCAAAGCGTAAGCCGTCACCTGCCCAGGCCGCTAGTCTTCAACGTCTTCTACGTATTCTCTTCTACGTGTCTACGTGTATATAGGGCGTTTGATGGCTCGACCATGTCGACCGATCGATGCGTGTTCGTCATGTTCGTCAAGTTCGCAGCCTCGCAGAAAGATCGTAGCGGCGTGTATAAGCTGGTTCTTTTCCCCTCTTCTTCTTCTTCTTCTTCTTCTTCTTCTTCTTCTTCTTCTTCTTCTTCTTCTCTTTCTCTCTCTCTGTCTCTCTCTCTCTCCCTCTCTGTCTCTCTTTCTTCCTTTCTCTTTCTCTATCTCGCTCCATATATATTCCTCTCTTTCTCTCATTCTCTCTCTCTCCTAGTCTCTCTTTATCTTTCTCCTGTTTACATGTTTGTTGTACTCTTTATCGCATTAATGTTTTCTCTCTTTCTCTACATATGTATATACATACATACATTTACTTACAATATACTCTTTTCTTAAATACCCACACAAACACATACGCACACGAACACACACAAACAAGCGCATACGCACGCATGCCACCCACACGCTCTCGCTCTCTCTCTCTCTCTCTCTTACACAAACTTTTGTTCTCTCTTACCACTTTTTATATTTATTAGCTCTTCCTTTCTTTCTCTCTTTTTTACACAGCCTATCTCAACTTACCATCTCCCGCCGTCTTTGTTCAATCTTTTTATCTTTCTTCTTCCCCGAGATGACAGCATTATTGCTAAATGATATGGCAGCGGCGCATACCAACTCTACAAATCAAATTCCACATGTCTTGACGAATTGCGTGCACCGAGGTCGTGACTCAGAATCATGATTATCAACATGCATCCCCGCTTTTATTACACCACACCACATACCCAATTGTCTCTCGTCATGTGGAATACATTCCCTCGTCGTAAGACAAAGTAAAAACAGATTCGTGGGAATCCGTCACGTTGCCATAAGGCACTAGACTGTAGTAGATTCAAGCTGTAAATCATTAAACCTTAAAACCCACCTTTTTATGGAGCTGTTATTTTTTCTGGAGGCGCACACAATGACTTAGCATTGTATCCCTTGTGTATCCCAGTTTATGTAGTGTCGTGTATAGTGTAGTGTACTTATACATAATCCGAAACGCAGTATAATGTTTACATTTGGAAACAACCAGCGCGCTTAGAAACGTCAGTATAAGGCGCCTTATAATTGCAATTATCATTTTTATGATTAACAGTGAGTTCATATCTCATGTAGATAACGGATCGTTGATTTTTTGTAATATGTTGCTTTGATGGTAAGCGAATGTTGTCTTAGCTTTAATCAAAGAGCACCATTAACCGCACTAGCTTTGAGCGGTGATGTTTTAACAATGTGTTCAAATATATCGGGAATATTCATGTTCTGTAAGCTTTTGACTGCCAGTTTTGATGGTAAGCAATTGGTATAGCTTCAACAAAAATATCCTTTCTCTTTTAGCTTGGTATCGTCATCTATGACTATGCAGTCCTTATCATATTGAAAAAGTAACATTTGGCGGCAAGTTCTGAATAAAGCAAGGAATACATATTTTTAATGAGTCATACTGTTTATAATTTAATCTCTTTAAGATATATTGTAGCGTTGATGTCACACTATTATCGTCACAACTATGTTTGGTACAGAACAAATAAAGGTGTATTGCCTTTTGGTTTAACTAACGACAACGCGATCCGATTTGTTCACAACTGTGAACAAAATGATGGCAAAAACGTAAACCCACCCTACCCCCTTTCTCAATCAGCGGAACATTTGAGACCTTGTAACAAGATCTCAACGCTCACATGCCTGCCCATTCCACTTCCTTTTTAACAGCCTTGAAAACAAGAAAGAGAAACCCGTCCGTTTAGCATATTTTCCCAGGCTTGGCCTTCAGTATCGTCTGCGTATTCTGACGCGCTTCATATCGGTGTCATTAAACCAACTTACACCTTCCATTGATAAACCTGCCCGTGGGAGAAAACTTCCGGTGTGACGGGCAAGTAAAAGACATTTCCTTTATTCCCGAAGATACAATTGATACCTTTCTTGCAATCGTTTTGCCTCCTTAAGATGTTCGGTAATCAAATTGTGACGGACGGGCAGGGGAGTTTCGCCGTTCGCCTCGTCTAAATCACATTACTCTCCTGCGCTTCTCCTGCGGCGATCGGTGACGGAGGGCAGGGCAAACTGTCAGACACTGCTCGTGTTTCAGCCGGGTCGGGACGGGCGCGATGGATACTCCGTCTGCTAATGAGAAAGTGAGCACCCGTAGACATGTCCTTACATGAGTGTGGATGGAGAACGTGGGTGGGGTATCGCAACAACTCGTCTTCGGCACCTTACGTAATTAAGCACCACTCCGCTATTGAATGATTGGTTTAAAATGAGGTTAATTTGATTAAACTAATAAAGAGATGAGATTGAGATGAAACGTATTTGAATCTCCTTCATGGCCTGAAGATCTATTTAATCCTTAAATGTCAATAATGTATAGTGCAAACATGCTACTATGGCACTTAAATACGTAATGTATATCATGTTTACCATTGTGTTTAAAGATAATTGGTCATTGGGGTCATCAAGAATGTACCGGAAACACGTGTCATTCCGTCTGACGATTTATTTTGTATCGATTTGTATTACGCCACGTGTCATGTACAACCCCTGATGGTGTCCTCGTATTTTTCATAATTGGGGGCTATAATGATCCAGTCTAACTGGTCTTTCCTCCGTCCAGTCATCATATTCCAACAGCCCCCCACCCCCACCCACAAAATAAAAATCGATAAATAAGTGAAAATAAAAAAGAATAAATCTCCTTGACTTGTTGTGGTGAAAGAATGAGAACAAAGTAATCCTAGACTGTCATCTAACATGGCTTGTGTCTATCGTTTCCATGTTCCAACATTAAAGGCTTACCCATCAAATGCGAATATCAAGTTAACGTGGGAACTAGTACTACATTTCTACTAATTTTGTCAGTGTTTGATGATGGCTACGACCAGCCTTGCCAGTTTTCAATCTACTACTGTACTGTTAATTTTAAGCGGGTTGTTTTTTTTTTCTAAGTTTCAATGACATCCGTTCGGTGAACTATAAAATCATGACTCTGTGTAAAGTTTTTTTTTTTTGTAACTGTTTATGTGTGTGTGTGTGTGTGTGTGTGTGTGTGGTGTGCGTGTGTGTATGTATGTGTGTTTGCGTGTCATTTACTGGGAGAGAGAGAAGAAGAAAATTGCACTTAACGTGTAACCATGGTAACTGGAGGTTCAGATGATGTCATGCGTCTAGCACGTCTGGCACGGTCGCTCAATAACTCTCCTCATGATGGACTCTCTCCAAACACGACATCATTCAATGTCCGGATCACGTGACTCGCATGTGCCGCTGATGTATTGTTTAACAACATCAGTCCATACATGCACACCAGTGCATTTTGTCACGTGATTTATCACCTGATATATCCCTCCACGCATCAACAATGCACGGCAAGGCGTGATAAATCTTCATAGTCAGTCGTAACTTAAAAGGATGTAACGCCTTAATAGAAATTCGATTTGTACTTAAAATGGTGTCAGAGAGACAGGAATAACAAACAAAAAAATGTTTGGTAATGTTTTTGTAGCCCTTAGTGTCGAGCCAACTCCAGTCGCTCCATACCAGTACACAATTTAAAAATGATGAGCTCTCATCATATAATGCACTGTGCTGCACAAGTGAGAATCAAAAATAATGTGTAGTATACGATATTGGGAAAATGAAATCTGCAGTGCAACATATTTCCAGCCAAGATATTGTGATGATAACATCTGTCTTTCCTTGATCGTCTTCAGCCTGTCGCTATTTATTTTGCTTTTCTGATTTTACAGTTCTACTGGTTTAAAAAATGCCTTGATGGGTGAGTTCCTCCTTTAAGAACACTCGCTTTTCCTTGTGAGAGGTTTGTTTATTTTTCATCAGGTGAAAGGATTTCGCTTCCCCTGTTCGGGCAATCAGTCCCTTTTTACGGTCACAGCGTTTCAAGAGCTCTCCGTGCTGCTACTCGAAGTTATAAATCTTTTTCGGCGTAAAACTCAAGACTCGGCCTGCCGGCACATTGATCTCTTCTGTAAGGAGGAAGGGTGACAGCTCACTTACGGAGTTGTCTTCACTTTGCTTAATAATCCACGGCCCAATAGTCTGAATAAGCCTGCAAAGTGTGTCGGGTTACGCACAAGGTGTGGATGATTTGAGTGGATCGGGTTTAGATCACTTTTGCGTGACAGTTTACCTACACAAAACCACTACTGTGAGTATGACGACTTTACTTCCAGAGATTGCTGAGTTACTGTCTATATGAGGTGCAGCTAATAACGCACTCAACACATTATACATTCGATTCCATCAATCATCGCGTGTCGTGCCGAGCCACAGGTAGTCGGGTAATGCACCTCCATGCAACTTCTTCTACCTCCAATTCTTCTTGTGACCTCTGCGAAGCAATGTCCTCTCCATTGATTAATGTTATCATCCCATGTAATTTGCTGCATTCATCTTTCTCGATGTAATTAAATTAAGCATGTATATATGAATGTGAAAAGGTTTTAGGGGGAAGAAATTTGTTTCATGAAAAATTGTAAATGACCGTCTTTATCCCACCGAGGGGCGTGCTATTTCTTGGTTAACTTTAGATCAATAGCACAAAGACCCCTACGGCAAAGTTTGCATACTGGAAAAACCGAAGGACTGGAAATAAGGTGACCTTTTGATCTGACCAGTGGCGGACATCCGTATTATGCAGCCACCTGTCCTATACGTGCGCGAAAATATTTCAATTTTAACCTGTTTAACCACTAGCGTGCCGCTTGTGGATGGTTTCACCATTAATACACACAAATCCCATACAATGGGAGCTTCTCTTGCCTAGAAAGAGTTCAAGTATTTTTGCAGTGACCGGATGGCCTACAGGAAGGGGCGTGGGAACATGGAAGAGGGTAAATACTCAATGGAGAGAAAAAGCAGGAAAGAATAAGGGGGCGGGGTAGAAAAAGAAAGCCGCAGAAGCAGGTATGTGTATGTGTTAATGTGTGTGTTTTAAAATGTGAGTTAATACGTGGATGTTAATACGTATGTTCTTACGTATGTTTACGTGTGGTTTCTTTCATTCATTATGTGTATATTTGAGCGTGCTTGTGTATTATGTTCGCGCACGTGTGTGTGTGTGTGTTTGTGTGTGAGAGAGAGGGAGAAAGAAAGAGAGAGAGAGAGTGTGTGTGTGTGTGTGTGTGTGAGAGAGAGAGAGAGAGAAAGAGGGGGAGACAGAAAGAGAGAGAGACAGAGAGTGTGTGTGTGTGTGTGTGTGTGTGTGTGTGAGTGTTGATGGTGATACGTAATGTGATGTTTAAATATGTGGGTGGTCGTTCGTGTTTTTGTTCCATATGACTGAATGTGTGTTTGCGTGTGCGGTGTGTAGTTTCGTTTTTGATTAAGAGCGTGAGGGTACATGGAAAGAGAAGAGATATAGGGGAAATTGATAAATGGAATAGCATACATTAGCATACAGTAGCAAACTTGAATGTGAGTACAGAGAGTGGAAGGGGGAGGCGGCCGGGGGAAAGATAGACTACCTTGAAAGTGAATCGGTTTGCCGATGCTTCCCGCCCTGACCAGCAGTTTGCATCAAGTTTTTTTCCTGCCGTGATAAAGAGCAGCCCACCATGCAGTGATTTGTCACCTGTTTCTCAAAATAATCTCAAGGACGGAGGGAGTTGGTACTATGTAATCCACATTAAAGTCCGACTTGATGTTCAAGGTAGCCCGTCCCTTTTGCAGACCTAATTCTGAAAGTTCCCTGACTTTGTCATCATTTGAGAGAGAGAGAGAGTGGCTATATAATTAAACCTTTCACTGGAATCGACAAAGGGTAATATTTTGTTTTCAGGAAATAATCTTCGATAATTGATAGAGCTTCGTTTTTTCGTACCACGAAAATGGACAAATCTTAATGAAAACTAGTTAGATTTTGATTTATTCTACGGGAATTATAGTAGCTCTGACCTTAAAAGTTCATAGTTAGTATCCCAAAGATACCTGCTGAATATGTGCAAATGAGGTTTGCAGATGTTTGTAAAAGGGACGGGACATCTTTAACCTGCCTGCATCGTATCCTGAACGCTAGGGTTAAGGTTAGGGTTAGGGTTATGTCGATGTAGATCTTCGGTTTAGTGAGATAAGGGTTGAGAATCGGGCCATAACCAGCTGCACCTAAAACGTGTATAGAAAACACGGCACGTAGACACATCGAGCCTGGGGGTGTTTCACCAAGCTGTTCATAAGCTACATACGCACGATTTTTCGCCTGACTGGTTACCTGTTCTTGTGCTACCCCAACCTGTTAACATAGTGTGTGTTAATGTCCAACAATCCTTATCAAATTCGATAAATCTTAGCCTTTGTATTCAGATGCTTATTAACAACAACAAAAGATCAGTTCACATATATCACATTTCAACTTGTTTAGCCGATGAGAATCAAAATAATTGAGAATCTGATTTAGCACAAGAACAGTTCACCAGTTGTGCGTAAAGTCGTTCTAAGATTACGAACAGATTTACCCTCAGTTTTTAACCTGGATTACCAGATTATTGACCAATCGCGGCATCGTACGTGCTTGTTTTTATAGTAGTTATGTTAGCGTTATGTTCTGGAGCATTTGGTGGATTCGGGGTAAAAAGGTTGGCGCAGGGAGGCTGGAGGATAGAAGGGGGAGGAGGGAGGGGTGGCTGTCGAAATTATATGAAATGTCTGATAGAGACGAGAGAGCACCATTATGGAAAGTGGCAGGGGTAAACCGGTTCAAAACGGTACCTTAAAGGTTAACTGTCTGCCCGGTTTCCTAGCAAAAGAGATCAAAATTCGCAATAAGACCGGGACCTCTTTGTCTGTCTTTGCAGCTGCCTGCTCGTCAAGTAAGCATGGGACAGGCACGTTCACATAGAGCGTGTTTCCCGCCACTGCTGACAGTAGAACTGCCTTTTGTGAGGCGTTCCTCACGTTTACTCGCTGCATAAGGGCGAATAAATCGCCTTGGCATTCATCAATAACAGTGAAGGGTTTTCAGGATTTGCCGTGGCGGGAAAGCCGTCGTGTTACAGTGCAAGCGGTAAGCGCCAACGGCATACCGTGTCCGTGCGAACCGACCTTAATGGGAAGTAGACGCAGTGCCGAAAAACAAACAAACGAATAAAGCACTCCCCAGGACAATCAAACCTTCAAGAAACTGTCGACCTTGGTAGTCATCGTCTGAGTGGGGTCGATGCTCACATAAAGGTAACCAGTAAAAGGCCACGTCACTCCGTATATCAAATATAATGCTTTTATAAAGGCAGTGAACATGAGAAAACACTTTTCACAACCCTGCACATACTGTAAAATCAGTAATCCATGTGAACAATGTCTGTGTCGGTTCCCTAGGTGATCTGCCTGATCTGCGAGATAAAACATCATGCGCATCTTCGCGCCAAATAAGGCCCTGGCGGCATTGCGCCTCAGTCAGTAAGATTTAGATCTAGATTAGATTCAGATTTCATATAACTCTGTTTATCCTATTTCGGGAGATATACGAGTGCAGCAAAAGATAGTCAACATAAATACAAATAAAAATAGTATATCTATTTGAAAGTGAAACCACAAAGATTTGTTTCGTTTTAATGTTTATTTTCATTGCGAATGTGCTTTCTGATATGTTCTTCTCTGATGTATTTATAAAGAGTACGTATTTTGATGTAAATTTGCCCAAATTGGTTAGTTTTATTACTTCCATGCATTTGTTTTATACCGTAGAGTATATGTAATGTCCATCAACTTTAAGTTAAAGGTCATCACATTTTGCAAGCCGTCGGCTTTCTGGTGATACCTTCAATTCATTGTTCATGAAAATTGTTTATTTTGTTTTTAAATGAATCAAGAGTTAAGTGGAACTGAATTGACATCAATTGAAATTACATTTTCTGATTCACGTACTCTATTTGATATTATGATTAAGCGAACCTTCGGAAAAATGAATCTCCGGAATAATCCAAAAAAATGATGTTTGGGGACAACAAACCCCATTTCAGTTTCGGATTTACGAGCCGCAAGGTGTGCGAAATGTATGTGAACGAAATCATGAACCTTTGAAATAAGGAAACCTTTGGGTTAACGAACCTTTGGGATAACGGACCTTCGGGGGAAAAGAGCCTTCGCAAAAAACGAAACTTCGCAAAAACGAGCATCACCCCACAATCAGCCCCATGCGGTGCCCCAATGTAGACCATACATCAAACAAAAATCTCCCGGTCGTGTTTCCAAAGCGAGGCTGCAAGTTTCTATGTTTATGCATCCAGTCCTATTACGTTTGCCATTAAGAAGGCGGCTTGATATCAAAGACAGAGGAGACAAGCCAACGCACTTTGTCGGCCCATCCCACGTTTCAGCCAGCTTCCATTCTTGTATCAAGAGCATCCCCCCATATCGCTCGACATAGCAACAAGGAAAAAAATGGCGGGAAAGAAAATTGATATTGTTTGATTTGTGGTTTGTGCTTCCGAGGCAACAGCACTCTACAGCCGGGACTTTTGATGCCGCATCCACGGTCCGGGGACTTGGGGGTTTAACATCAAGTTCAAACGGTTAGATTGGGTTAGAGCCCGGGGGAGCACGTAGGGGGTTGCCAGACAATGGCGGATTATCGCGGACTAGACGAGGGAGTCCGGACATTAGGCGCACGGAGTGTCAACAATGGTGCAGCTCGTCACGTGGGGTGACTGCGCATCAATCGGAGGGGGTTGTCTTGAAGAGCATTAACGCACCCATCTCGCTAATGCTCCCCCTTTCTCTCTCTCTCTCTCTCTCTCTCTCTCTCTCTCTCTCTCTCTCTCTATCTATCTATCTCTCTCTCCCTATGACTGTATATCTATCTTTCTTTTTCTCTGTGTCTTTGTCTCTCTTAAACTTTCCTTTTCTTTCCCTGCCTCTGCTTCTCAAATACCTTGATGAAGAATGATTGGTTTGTGCATGCATTTATCATGAGCGGTCAAGTTTACATGTTAAACAAATCGTATATATATATATATATCTTTATCTATTCTTAAATTTTAGTCCCTGTGTTATTCTTGTTCTAGATCTATCTAAGGTATGTATCTCTTGTTCATACATTCTCATTCCCGCTTTCTCAAAATATTTATATGTTTGTACATCTCTTTCTTTCTTTATTTCTTTCTTTCTGTCTATTTTATGTATATTCAGGATGAGCAGTTAAATAAGCAAATTAAAACACGGACCCAGTAATAGGGTCTATTATTAAACGCATCGTTCTCTCGATGTGTGTATTCATTAGGAACGGTCAAATAAACATTTGAAACAAGTCGTTCTCCCTCTCTCTCTCTCTCTCTATCTATCTATCTATTTCTCTTTCACTCACTCACTATCTCTCTTTCTCCCCCCCCCCCTCTCTCTCTCTCTCTCTCTCTCTCTGCCCATCTTCTTTATCTTCCTGTCTGATCTCTCCAAGACTCCCTCACGGGCCTCTGACGTGTTCCTCATACATGAGTACGCATTACGCACTGCGTGAAAATCCTACACCCAAGTCCTTGCTTGGCTTTCAAGTTTGTGAACATATCTTATCCAAACTGGAAACGAATAAAGTCTAGTAGGCCTACCCCCAAGACTAGTCACTTAATCATTATTCGCATGTTTACCTCCGTCCGAGTCAGAGAAGGAACTGAGAATTATTAGTCTATTCTCCTGCAGCCAGACCCCTTTGTCGAATTATATAACTTTGATTAAAACTTCCCAGCAGACTGTACGCCAGACTACCAAAGCTCTCGTGCGCTCACTGGTCCAAGTAATAATTGCCCGGGTTAAGATAAGTTGAAGGCAGTAAAACTCCGCCATAATATTTCTACGGAAGGTGGTTAGTGTTTGGTGGCTCGGGGCGCTGACACTGCCTGTCATCGATCGGAGACTTTTGGTAGCCTCGCTTCCAGTCTGTTGAACATGTATAATCTAAACCAAAACATAGAGTCTAGTACGCACAAGACTAATCACTTTATCATTCGCCTCGCTTCGAAATGGGCGAGCTGGAGAATAATTTGAGAATGGTAAATCTACTGCGGCTAGGTACTTTTTCCAAAATAGATGAGATTAAAAATGCCCAACAGTCTGTAAACTAGGCTAGACAGTCACCCAACTCAAGCGGGAGTGGGGGATTGCAGGGGAGGTGATCCGGGCAAACTGACAGACGCCGCTTGTCATTCAAACCTTCAACAGTGGTATTGTGTTACTCTGAATACTCTTACCTTTAAAAAAAAAAAAAGGCGCCTCCTGTTTATACATTTCATTGAATATCAAGAGGTACAAAATGCATGAAACTATTTTGAAATACAATACTACGAGCATCATGGTTGCCACATATGCCATTTAGGGGATTATTTCATCAATCAATACATACACAACCAACATGCATTTGTTTAATCTATGTCCTCGACCCCCCCACCCCCCCCCACCCCCCCCACCCCACCCCGACTCTCTCTCTCTCTCTCTCTCTCTCTTCCACTCTCTCCCTCTCTCTCTCTCTTCCTCTCTCTCTTCCTCTCTTCTCTCCCTCCCCCTCTCTCTCTCCTCCCTCACACTCTCTCCCTCTCCCACTCTCTCTCTCTCTCTCTCTCTCTCTCTCTCTCTCTCTCCCCCTCCTCTCTTCTCCCTCTCTCCCCCTCCCCACACTCTCTCTCTCTCTCTTTCATTTTTCTATATATCTATTTATTGCTTCTCTCTATTTCTATTTCTATTTCTATCTAGCCTATTTCTCTCCACTGCTGAAGGAAGGCCTCCTCATCATTTTTCCATCTCGATCTATCTTGTGCCGTTCGTTTCCATTTCACACTACCATATTCTCTAATATCGTCAATCCACCTCCTACTTTGTCTGCCTCTTCTTCTGGTGCTAGCTCTGGGGGTCCAGATGGTTAATTTATATGTCCATCTGTCATCTTTCCTCCTGGCCAGATGACCAGCCACACCTCCATTTCTTTGATTTAATTTCCTGTACTATGTCCCGTACTTTATTTTTCTTTCTCAAATCCTGGTTTCTAACTTTGTCCCTCTTTGTAACACCAATCATAATTCTTTCCATAGCCCTTTCGGTTACTCTAAGTTTTCTCTCCAGTCTCTTAGTTGTGGTCCATGTTTCTGCTCCATAAGAGAGCACAGGTATGATACATTGGTTGAAGATCTGTTTCTTGAGAGAAAGAGGGAGCTTCTCATCACGAAATATGAAGTTGAGCTTGCCAAATTTTGCCCAAGCCAACTGGATTCTTCTATTCACTTCCCCTGCAGTTTCGTTTCTCTCTATACAATCTATATTTCTCGAAATCTCTAGATAGTGAATGTATGTGTGTTGATGTGCGTGTCTTGTGGTGTTTGTGTGAGTGTGCGTTTGTATATAAGTGTGTGCGTGTATATTTGCGGGTGTCTGTCTGTCTGTCTGTCTGTCTGTCTGTCTGTCTCTCTCTCTCTCTCTCTCTCTCTCTCTCTCTCTCTTTCTCCTTACTTATACAACATCCGCCCCCCCCCCCTATTGTTGGCTCCCCTTCCATTTCCGATGGATACATCTATAAATTATTCATTCTACATGTTCTATAGCTTTACACTGTAGGACGACGTGGATGGGCCAACTTCTTAAATATTCAGGGACAACTTTTGGTCCCTGGAAATCAGGCGTGTAAACGCAGCTGTCACTTGTAAGCTCGTCACACGCTAATGTCATCTAAAGGAATGGGTCGAATACTCGCCATCCCCTCCCCCTACCTCCTCTCACCAGACTCCTATCCCCTCTCTTCACCCCGCCCATCCCTCCTTCCAACACTTATCAGCGCCGATATCTCAAACTGTTCAAGGAGAATTATCGACCACAGTAGATGAAGCATAGGAAAACAGCCGTCGCTCGTTAACACGTCAGTGGGCGCATGTCAATGTGGAACCTAGTGTCCGTAAGACAGGGCACCTCACATCGTTGGTAATACACATCTCAATCGTGCCATGCTATTAAAGGTAATGTGTCTCTTTTACAAAGGTCTTCAATCTCGGAAAGGATCAGCAGCATTACCTAACGATGATATGCGAGAAATATCACAATCATAGCTTCACGAACCTTTTCAAGAAAAGTGGAAAACTAACCATAGTCTACATCATGTTGCACCGGTCAGCGCACCGGTCTATAGTGCGCTGGCGCCCTAACACACCGCTGCGGTGCGGAGCTCCGTGGTGTGCGCTAGAGCCGTCTCGGGTCTTCACGCTACAGGACTTTTCGACGACCCGTCCAGAACTCGACTCGTAATCTTGCGAATATAATTCCCTTTAAAGGCGGTTTCCCGTTGCAATATTGTGAGAAAAGTTCCCATACAGTATCGTAATCTTGCGAATATAATTCCCTTTAAAGGCGGTTTCCCGTTGCAATATTATGAGAAAAGTTCTCATACAGTATGTTATTCCATTTCCTTTGGTATGTACACAAATTGATTCATTTGACCCGCAGAAGAGCTACTTTATCTTTAAGTTGTAACTTCAATCACCTTTCTTACCATTCCAGTCTCTATATATACATGTACTCGAGAGATCATATGTATGAGTGAGGTTTTAAACGTAGGCAACCTCTTCCCGACCCCACTTTCCATCCTTTGCATTTTGTCTGGGCCTATATCTGAAATGTTTAAGGGCGATTATCGATCCGTGTGCTGGAGTACATGCAAACACCGGTCGCGTTCTCACATCACTGAACCTATGTCAATGTGAAACTTAATGTCCGTGTAGCACAGAATATCTAGAAAAGTTCACAACCTTCCAAGCTATACGGTGGAAACTAATTATTTCCCCTCCTCTATTTCGACACACGCGCGAGTATAATGTGAGCGACGCGACGGAAGCGATCGTATCTCCCTGACATAGTCATTCGAGACTACAGAAAAAATCAGTACCCCCCCCCCTCTTTCTCTCTCTCTCTCTTCCTTTTATTTATCCGATGTTATCAACTTGGTCACTGTATTTTTATGGATCCGAATAACAACGCCATGAACATATTATATTTAACACAACACAATTATTTCATCAACAGTGACAATGTAATAGGTGTGTACATTACTTTTTGTAAAATTATAATGAAATAAAGATATTTGAGTAAAGTAGCCAATGCAGTGCAGTGGCTATTAAGGAACCCGCACTAGATGTACCAATCTGCCAATCTGCCATCTCCTTTACTGATTCCATGATGGCAGAAGTGATATTCTTGAAATGATAAAATCGTAGAAATTAAACGAAATACTGACTCGGTAATGACGGCAAAATGGTTCTGCCATGATTACGACCCGAAAATAAATAGCTCTTTGGGAAAAAAGAAAGAAAATTACTTCCCTTAATAATTACCTGTTCTACCCATTCCCTTTGATTTTCCCTTCTCCTATTTTCCACACTCAATCAAGCAGAAACGGCCTATGTGTGATTGGTGTGTGGTGTGTTCATATCTTCTTTGGATCGCAATTCAAGGCGACACGCCCCGCTTCGTCTCTCTCTCTCTCTCTCTCTATCTCTCTCTCTCTCTCTCTCTCTCTCTTCTCTCTCTCTCTCTCTCTCTCTCTCTCTCTCTCTCTATCAATCAATATTATTAATCTATTTATTTATTTATCAGATCTATGTATCTTCTATCTTGTTCTCTCTATCTATCACCGTCTCTCCCTATTCATTTCTTTATATTTTGCTCTTTGTCTCTCTCTCTCTCTCTATCAATCAATCAGTCTATCTATCCATCCATCTATCTCGTTCTCTCTCTCTCTCTCTCTCTCTCTCTCTCTATCACCGTCTCTCCTTCTCTCGTTCCCTCTCTATTTGTATCTCTGTCTTCATCTATATATGCTGTACATCTGTATCTCTCTCCCTATCGCCATCTCTCACTATCTCTCTCTCTCTCTCCTACTCTCGCTCACCCTCTCTCTCTTTCTCTCTCTCTCTCTCTCTCTCTCTCTCCCTCTCTCGTTCCGTTAGTTAAACGCATACTAAGTAACAAGTAACAACCTTTAAATTAATATTTTCAAAGCAATATCAAGACCGAAACGTAAAAGGACCAAGCACAAAAAAATAAATCGCTGCTCAGCTTGAAACTAATTGTGAGCAATGGCAGAGGGAATGGTTCGAGGATGGGCATTAGTTCTTACGACGCAGTCAGCTTTTCCTTACATCTTTCAGGGGAAACAAGGATCTCTTCCTAACAATAAACTCGCTGAATGAGCTGGGCAGAGAAATTGATCGGATAGGGATAGACTTCGGCCTTTTCCCCCGGAGTAGCCAGTTCCCATAACGCTCTGCACGACAAATCGGTCGAGACAAATCACAACATGAACTGCACTCGACCGCGGCACGCCTGGCCGCTCAGACACGGCCGCACGGAGCGAGGCACGAGCACGCATTCATTAGGGCTTTCACGCACGCTGCTTACCGATTAATGCTAAAGCTGGATAATTCTGATTGCTTTACTCCGAATTCGCTTTTCACAAACATCCGGCTGGAAATAGTAATTCTTCTTTTATTCGAGCTTGTTTTTCATGTAGCTCATTCGGTTATATATAGTGTGTTTTTTTTTTTGTGTTTTTTCTCAAGTGTGCCTTGAAATACGCCACTGATGTCAACACTGCACGAAATCCTAGCGGGATAAAGCCGAACACGATTACAGCACACCTTTGCACAAGTGTAGCATACACATGAACGAGTGAACGAACGATAAGCATGACAAGGAACAAGTAAAATTATTCGGATTACTTTTATTTCTATGTCATCTCTCCCTCTCCCTCTCCCTACCCCACCCCCTCTTTCTCCTTCTCCCTATCCCCACCCTCTCTTTCTCGCCATCTCCCGTTCCCACTTCCCGCTTCCCACTTCCTACCCCCTCACCCCCTCTCTCCCACACCACCTCCCCCCCCCCCCTTATCTCTCTTTCTCTCTTTCTTTCTCCTTTTCTTCATCCGTGTCTTTCTCTATTTATCTCTATTCTACAGTCCATTTGTGTCGTTGCTACCATTATTCCCTCGAAATTCGATCTTTGCTTTATAGCGATTTTCAGATGAGATGACGTTGGTACTTTGTCAACTTTATTTGATCGTTACCCTAAGGAAAAATCCAATTCATTGCACCCTTTTGACGCTCTTCCTCTTTATCTCTTGTTCTCACTTTCTGCCCGCCCCTCCCATTATCTCCCTCTGTCTGTTTGTCTGTTTGTCTGTCTGTCTCACTGTCTCTCTCTCTCTATCTCTCTCTCTCTCTCTCACACACACACACACACACACACTCACTCTCTCTTTCGATATACCTTTATCCTTTTCTCAGATCTTCCATCCGAAAATATTTGTTCGCATCCCTATCTCTATACTCTTAATTGCGCATCGTCTCTCCCTCTCTCTCCCTCTCTCTCTCTCCCTCTCTCTCTATCTCTCTATCTCCTCGCCCACTATCTGTTCATCTGCTCACCTCAAATGTCTTCTTCTGCCGACTTCTACACCTGTCATTACAAACTACTTCAAACTTTAGTCCACACTCGTCCCCCTTGCCCCAACAGACCCGCTGCCGTGATCAATCTTTCCGCAGCGACCCGCTACCTACATGAGGTACTAATCATGTTTGCCTATTTACCGTGTCTAACAGCACTGCCGATCGCATCCCCAACGTCAAACACACGATGCAAAGTGCGATTAGCATTCCAAAAAGCACCACCGTGACTCTATGTTTGTGTGTCATGTAAACAGTCCCGTGCAGGGCGGTCGCTGCAAAGTTTAAAGATCGTTCACACTTTTGAGCACAACGTTCTTGTTCTTATTCTTCAATGTTCTTATGGAGACTAATAGTAGTAATAGTAAGGATGATGATGACAGTAATGATGATAGTGATGACAGTCGTGGCAGTGGTGATGGTGGTAGGTCATGTTGGTGTTCAGTGTGAGCCTGCATGAATGTAGATCTAAATTTAAAACTTTCTCCTCGCTTGAAGATTCATTAATGGAAAGTTTCACAAATTGTAACCGAGTAAGGATTTCTAAAACTAAAGGCGTAGATTGCAGTAAATGAATATCAAATTACTTTTGTCAGTACTGTGATGTTAGAATATCATGTAATTATGTATTTTTTATATAATTGAAATATACCAATATCCTACTAAGATTCCAAATTCACATTTTACCTCATAAGTTTGACAAATTCTGCTTTACTTTTCTTCACACAAAAAGCCATCATGTACACGGACCCTGTAACCATGGTAACTTTTCTAGTGATGATACGTAGATGATCTTTCTGAATACAATTTCAATTTGTATCACGCATGACCTCGTTACTGTTTTTTTATGGTAGAATAACGATGATATAATAAATAAAATATGAAGATTTATGATCCATGCAGTTTCCTTACATCTTATTATGTCTATACCTTAGTAGTGGTAACCTTCTTTCGTGACAAACTTCTACAACTTTTCAAGAGTTCTTATAAATGCATCTTCTTATATACACAGGGTCATGTCTTGGGTCTCTTGCAGCAATTTTCAAATATCTCAACCTCAACACCACACCGACACACATACAGAATCGCATAACATACTTCTTAGTAGTACTTAAGAATACGGCTTCTTTAATACGCAGGGTCATGTCTTTGGTTATCATCAGTTTTCATCATGTCTTCATCAATTGCAGCCATTTCAAAAAGTCAAACGTTCACAGTACTTCGGCACCGCAGCCATGGAAGTTCAAAACTACATCACGTGATATTTTTAATCAGTATGTACTCCTTTTCTTTGAACTTTCCTTTGAAGAGTTATTTAAAATTTGACTAGAAGAGTTCTGCATTTCAGGAAATGTATTCTTATTTTTCTTTAACTGTTGCGAGACTGAACTTTACTCTATGGCACCTGGTTAGGATCTAAAAAACCCGACAGCAAATTACTGTTTCATAAGTGGTGCT
Organism: Arbacia lixula; assembly: GCA_963669155.1. NCBI lineage: Eukaryota > Metazoa > Echinodermata > Echinoidea > Arbacioida > Arbaciidae > Arbacia > Arbacia lixula. The sequence continues at coordinate 12,014,149 of OZ022579.1, forward strand.
CTCAAAACGGAATGCGCTGTAAAAAAAAAAAAAAAAAAAAAAGCAGGAAAAGTGTTTGGTTTTCCTGATGGTATACGTGCAATCAGGGAGGAAAAAACATGTAGGCCTATTTTTGCGAGACTCGATCGAGTTCGCATCTTTCCAATACCAAAGATGAGCTTTAATCTTCTGCCTGTGGAGTTGTATTTCCATTGATTGAAGCCCAAATGAAAGCAATGCGTTCGGCAGACAATCTGGAACACCCTGCAGCTAGTTGACTGGCGAGATTCAAGCGCGATATGGCTACTTTTCCGCGAACATGGGATGCATCGCACAAACGGGGCGTGCGCAAACATGTACCCACCGTTATTTACCAAAGAAACGCGATGCTCGTTTATATATTCAACGTTGCTGAAAAGATTCAAAAGACTATATTCCCATCGGCCTAGCCTGCTTCTAATTTGCCAACTAACATCCGGAATGAGAACATATCACATTAACCGGTACTCTACTACCCATGTTCAAAATGTCGAGAACATTGCTTGCTAGAACATTCGCTGCCAGCGGGAATGATTACTCGGTACTCGATTGTCTCCAAATTTCAAGTGGCAGAACATTTTCGTGGCACTACTGCGCACTGTTTTTAAATAAGTCTCTCTAAGCTTTAAATGTACCGTGTCAAAATTCCCGCGTGAAATTCCGCAGGAAATTTGATGCTCCACATACGTGAGTTATACTTTTGTGAATATTAGTCGATTGTATTGACATGACTGACGAGTATGTAAACACATCAAAAAAAGTAAGTCCCCCCTCCCCCCCCCCCCCCCCCCTAAGCAAAATAGCATAATTTTATATCGAAGAGGCTTTGGGCAAAATAATTTGGCAAGATTGTTCCTTTACTTCTTGACTAACTTATGTGTGAAAATGACATTAATCCAATCAGTCATGCATGAGTGGGCAAATTTTAAAGGGAAAATGTGACTTTTTAAAAGTAACAAGGGTAATTGTTAATGCCGTTTTACCAATACATTGTGGCATTTCTTGTGCAATTTTTAAAGTGTTTTCGCTCAACCATGACTGGAAAATGACTTCTTATGCTTACATAACAGGTTAAGTTACATCTTTGTCGAAATATCCAGTTTTTTTCACCAAAATAAAGGGTTTGTAAAAGTTTCAAACTTAAGAGGGATGAGCATTTGTTAAACGGTGATCACTCAACCAGAACAATGGATTTTGTGTCGGAATAGGTATTAGTGCACCGAGAGATGGAGGGTAAACATTAAAAGGACATAAATTATTCACCAGAAATGGAATTCTTAAACAAATCATATGACAAATCCCAAAATTACCGTTGTGACTTTTGAAAAGTGACATTTATGCCTTTAAAATTTGCCCACTCATGCATGACTGGTGAGATTAATATGATTTTCACACAGAAGTTAGTCAATAAGTTAAGGAACAATCCTGCCGAATTATTTTGCCCAAGACCTCGTCGATAGAAAGTTATGCTTTTTTGCTTAGGGGAGGAGAACTTACCTTTTTTGTTGTGTTATATTAGATGAATGATTCAGTATACAACAATACCGTGTCTGCAGCAGGCATCAGTCTTCTTTATTACAAATTTGAAACGTGAAATTGATAAATAAATCCCCAGCAAATTGGCATGGCAAAATTATATCCATTACTCACTAAAAGAAAAGAAATTTCATTTATACATTGACTTTCTACGTGTTCTTTGCTCTGACTTCGTCTGTGAAAATGTGTCAAATATTTTATTAACACTGTAAAAAATATGGTGTTATGGCTTTATGTTTTCATTTCAGCTTGATTCGAGTTGTGGCGTCTTTGTAATTATTTATCATATGTGTTCCAATGATATTTGGTTAACACCTAGTACGCGGGATGGTGAGGTGAGATCCCGGATGTATTCGTCCAGAAGGCGTGCCTCTAGCACCCTCTATAGCACCATGTAACACCCTCTATAGCACCATCTAGCACCCTCTGGTCCACTTGACGGTAACGAGAATAATCACTTCCCTGCGGACAGGCAGCACCTGAGGCACTGGACATGTTTGTCAGTAAATATCACAAAAAAGAAAAAAATGAAAAACCACAAATAGACATCATTACCAACTTTGTCTAGGTCTCTGTCTTGGTATGTTTTTTTCTCTCCGTTTCTATCTATATTCCTATCTCTCATTTTCTCTCTCTGTCTCGCCATCTGTCCCCCGCCCCCTCCCCACCTCTCTCTCTCTTTCTCTTTCTCTTTCTCTCTGTCTCTCTCTCTCTCTCTGTCTCTCTCTCTCTCGTTCTATCTCTCTCTCTCTCTTTCATTCTCTCTCTCTCTCTCTCTCTACCCTTCCCCTTTCTTTTCTTCTCATATCTTCTTCTTTCTCTCTTTCCCTCTCTAATGCTCTCTTTATATCTTACGCCCTAATATGCTATCAAACATTTGTATTATATTCTTTATATCTTACGCCCTTTTTTATGCTATCAAACATTTGTATTATATTATAGCTCACAATTTGTTTTAAGCCGTATACAACATGTACAAAGTGATAGCTGAAACGACGTATTGCAATACATTTATACTATCATTATACATTTACAGTGGGTTTTTCTTTTAAACATAAATACTTTTTTAAAAACGTATACTGTTAATGAAAATGCTTTAATGAACATTTAATTTACTCGAGTAGCATCGTTTTCACCGCCCTTGACCCGACTGAGACCTGCCACTATATACAAATCGGCGTGAATGAAATGTAAAGCTAGATCAGTTCTAAAATCATGTACATTAATACATTTTGTGTTTCATATTCATGATAACGGTCCTATAAACACGATAAACAGACTTCATGTTGAGCTGCGTGGTCGTGACTTGACTGATAAAGATGAAACCCGCTTTAACCTGTACAAAATACCAAATGAGTGGGTGGGGAGTGGATATTAGCGGGAATTAGGATTAAGATTGAGTGGGGATTAGAGGCTTGAGGGTACGATTTGTAGTTGGAAAGCCGGATGGGGTACTTGTACTTGTTTTTACATGTTATTTACTTGTGTTTTTTTCATCATGTTCATTGTGATAAATATATTATTACAAATAACTCACATGTGTCTTGTACCTTGTTGGAACAGCTCACTTGAGCTATCCTGCTGTCTGCATGAGTTCGATTTTACAACAATGTTATGTATTTTTTTACGGAAAAATAAAATCAATTTAATTAAGTTCAAAACGTATCTGAAGTACTCATCTGTTCCTCAGAAGAGGAATAAGAAAGACAAATATATCCCGGATGTATTTGAGACAGGCTGTTTGCCTTGACGAATTGCATTACACATAAAATTCATTACATTTCTTGGATTTCTGTACATTCGGCAAGCCGATACAGTCAAATTCCCAGCCTATGTTTTGTGGCCTGATTTATCGGAAAGTTAAACGATCGATTCAAAACATCCAAACTGATTATCACTTTCCACAAATCAATCAGCCTCAATATTCTGTTACATGCCTCTCGTGACTGCTTCTTTTTGTGTCTTTCTTGTTTTTACAGTGTTCTTTGTGTTTTACTCTGTATTTCTTTCAAATAGTCTGACCCTACCCATTTCCCCGTGATAATGGATAGAGAAGTCTGCTTAAAATGCTCATGCGTCGACATTTTTTTCGATGGAGATCCTGGAGATGGTATACCCCAGTCTGTGTCCGCCCAACCTAACCCCTCCACACACACGCGCGCGCGCGCACACATACACACACACATACATGCAATCACACACTCACACACACATACGCACACACACACATACACACACGCACACACACACACACACACACGCGCGCGCGCGCATACACATACAAACTCGGTTACTATATATTTTGCCGAAGGATATTTTACGTCACATGGAATGTGCTGGCGGAACCTTGCTTTACCAACGATTTCATTTCGTGTGGATATATCTAGTCCCATCCCATCTCTACTATGCCCCCCCCTCTCTCTCTCTCTCTCTCTCTCTCTCTCTCTCTCTCTCAGTCTCTTTCTCTCTTTTTCTTTCTTTCTCTCTCTCTCTCTCTCTCTCTCTCTCAGTCTCTTTCTCTCTTTTTCTTTCTTTCTCTCTCTCTCTCTCTCTCTCTCTCTCGCTTCTTGTCCCCTTTATTCTTTCTCTCTCTTTCACCCTTTATTTTTGTTCTCTCTCTCTTTCTCTATTAGAGTCTCTTTCTCTCAGTCTCTCTCTTCACCCCCCCCCCCTCTCTCTCTCTCTATTTCTTTCTCTCTCTCTCTCTCTCTCTCTCTCACTCTGTCCCTTTATTTTCTCTCCGATAAAGCGTCTGTAACAATATGGGGGGGAAGCTATCGCCAAGAATATCCGGACGGGCGATCCCCGGTGGGCTCCTGGCACCAAACAAGAAGCCACATGCTGTTCGCACGGGCGAGGCATCCTTATGAAAAATGCCCCCTCAGCCGGGCCATGTACGACCCACTTAGAGAGCCCGTTTAACCTCTCAGTACCCAATAAGCCATAACTCCATGTATATGACAACACAGTGTACTAATTTGGGACTGATTGGATTAATCACTTGTTCCCCCGTCTCCTGAGGTATAGACGGACAGCTGATGAGCAGTAACTTTAGACCCTTGGAACGTGGACGAGATGGTAAGAGTACCAAATAATTTAAAGGCTTCGTCACGTGACTTATCCATTATGAGCCGGCTGTCTGACGAAACGTGAGATGTTTATGATAGTGTTGGGGTTGAGATTTAATATCGATAGCTTCATACTAGATTGATACAGGTTTCAGTATCGGTTTGGGTTTCGGTTTGTTGATTTGAAAGTTAGATGGCCTTATGACAAGATAGCTGAATATATTACCATATTTGAGTGTAAAATCATCTTGAAACATCTCCAGACAATCTGCAAAAAAATATTGTCAATTCTTAACTAACATATGATCTTACACTTTCTAATTTTTCAGTCCCCTTCTCCATTAACACATATTTTCTGCAATATTTATTTATTTGTGCAATTTATTATTTTTTTTTAAAGCTTTATCATTGGGCTGCAATCTTTATTACATGATATGAAGCTGTTGATTTTATAGTGTTATGTCATGTTCGTTGAATTTGTTAAGAATGTTGATATGTTTTGCATTGATCTATTGTTGTTGTTGTTGTTGTTATGTATTGTGATGTATTTTCTATCCGTCAGGGCCAGCAATGACAGCAGATTTATGACTGAAGAGGCCACCCTGCTTAAACAAAACTGGAAATGAATGAATAAATAAATGTCATTCTCTCTCTCTCCCTCAATCTCTCTCTCTCTCTCTCTCTCTCTCTCTCTCTCTCCCTCTCCTTTTCTCTCTCTCTCTTTCTCACTCTGTCTCTGTGTCTCCCACTCCCCACCCATTCCTTCCCCTCTTTCTTTTTATACATTTATCTCATCTTTCATCATTACAGGGCTACCAATGTTAAAGATGGAGTTATTCACTGCTTTTCTGACATAATGCATCATAGTCCTTTCTCAATCATGGCCATAGCCTCAAGGCTAGGTTTAAACATGTCAAACGTGTCGACCTATAAAACCTGACCTGACTGTTCTAGAAAATGGGAATTGTTTTGGACGTGATCGCGTGTCAGTTTGATATCGATATCGCAGACAGTACGTCATTCTTTTATTTTTTCTTTTATATTCTGACCCGCTTTCTCTCCTCACCTTTTGCACTCCTCCTTCTAATGTTCTTCCTTTTCTTCTTCATTGTATTGTTTTATCTTTAATCTTTACTTCATCTTCATCGGAGCTACTTGTCAAATGTATATATAAATATCTGTTGGAACACACCCGACTGCCCAAAATGTAGAAACTTATTGTCTTTTACACCTTATTAAATACACCAACTACAGCGCCAGCAACACAGAGAAAAATGAACTGTACTGATAAGGAGGTTAGGATGAGGAAGGGGAGGATAAGGGGGAAAAGGAAGAAGAGAAATGGTTTAACCATTGCAAGTGTGATGATAGTGATGATGATCAGGAGGACGGGTGAGTTGCGGGGCCCACTAGTGGAAGAAGTACAAACCCATCAGCCGTCATTCCGGTAAGAATTAGTGTCATTAAGTAACCGTAAGTATGATATGAGCAGTAGTAGTAGTATAATAGATTTACTTACTAATCCTTTGTGTGCAGATTAAATGGTCTCTATATGGGAGTGAATTAATTAAGGTGTGGCACACAGAGAGTTAATAGGCATTTGATTGTAAGAGACGAAGGAGCGGGAGGGATGGCGGGCTTAAATAATAACGAACTCTCCTTGTGGAAAGCAGTTCTAACAATGGTGACATGGTTGAAGCTGGCCTAAGTATGTAAGGTGTAATAATATCGTTGTCAATATTAGCGCATATATTATTAGGGTAGTTTGGGGTGATAGTGGAACTTATGATAGTGTCGTTAATGTTTTGTTTGGTTGTGGGGGCGGTTGCAATGGTGGTGGTGGTGGTGGTGGTGGTGGTGGTGGTGGTGGTGGTGGTGGTGGTGGTAGTAGTGGTAGTGGTGATTGCTGTTGTGGTGAGTGTTGTATTGATGATGGTGTTTGTGGTTGTGGTGATGACGGTGGTGGTAGTGGTAATGGTGGAGATTGGGGTTGTGGTGAGTGTGGCATTGATGGTGGTGGTGGTGGTGGGGTGGTGGTGGTGGCGATGGTGGTAAGGGTGGTGGTGGTGATGGACGTTGTGATTGCGATGGTGAGGATGATAGAGGGTGGTACAGTATAGGAGTGGGGAAGGCGACAGGGGATATCGGTGTTGGTAGTAATACAATGACCATCACACCACTGATGCAATCGCAATGTTTATACGTGCATATATTACAACATGTTCACACCTTGATGCGATACATAACAAACACAACAAATAATATTAGTCCTGTAACCAATGGTAACGGAAACTCAAACGGAAGACGATAAGATAGCGTCAACAAGTCTGAAATAGCTTTTCAACCTCATTTCGGGCCATTAAAACTTAGGGGCAATCGTGAACATATGTAACCAGAACGGAAATAATTTCCATTGTGAGTGGTAGAGTGGCTGATATAAAAGACGACTCGCAGTACTCAGAATTTAATAATGATGACATGTTTGTGAGAGGGAGACAATGGCTCATCTGTGACAGAGACTGATGCCCTCATTAGCCCCGAGGCATCACAGATAAAATAATGAAAACAACAGCTGCACTTTTGTGAATTGTTTGTGGAATGGGTAAACATATCCTTGAATAGACTTTTAACAATCTCAAAATGAAGACTTCTTTGAGCATTTTGTAGAACTCGAATTCAAACTATGGAAATAATTAGGGAATGGCGTAATGTTGGAACACACGCATGGACAATGTGCATTTTTAGCGCACGCTTGTGTGACTTCAGTCATGTTTCTTAGCTAATGACCATTATAAATTGTACACAAGCCCGGCATTTACAAATATATATCAAATGCTGAGTTGCGCAAATTATCTCTCGGTTTGTTCCATGTAGCAACAGATACAGCTGCCCCCAAAATCCAGGTAGTCATACACCGCACCCAGCGATTAACTTTATCAGTACTATTTCCATTAAAATTCGGAGTGAGCCAAAGGGTTTGTGAAAGCCTGGTAATGTAACGGTAAATAAGAGAGGTACATGAGGGGGTGCGGGAGGGCGACTGGGGGGGGGGGGGGGGTGGGGGGCAACCTAAAGGTCTTTCTGAAACTGCTGCTCAAAGGGATTTGTGTGTATACCATGTGTATGGTCACGGAAAATGGTGATGGTGGTGGTTGTGGTGGTGATGGTGGTGGGTCACTACGCTTACAAGTACATAGCGCAGTGTGCAAGTATCCGGTCATAGTTGTGGATTTATGTTCGGACTCGGGGGGGGGGGGGGGGTTCATCCGAATATGATTATGGGACACCAAAACAAAATCTGGTTTGGCCAACTCAGGAAAGAAACAATCTGAAATAATCTGATAGCGCCAACAACGACAGACTACTTGTATGTGAAAAGAGAGAGTGCGTAGTGCTCTGCTATTCTGACATTATGATTAATTTTATTTATTTTCCACATACATCATAAATATGAATAGACATTTTATATAGATATCGATATGAGGACGGAATATAAGTGAGCAAAAGCTTAAAAATAACGTCATAGTTGAGAACATCACATGAAATTACTTAAGTGAAAATCTTTAGTGATCTCCGTATCAATGAAGAAAACAGATAGAAGAGAATCACGTTACGAGATGCACGTTGTCTGGGTATGTGGGGTGGCTGTGTACGGTTAAGATGTAGGCAGAATACGTTGTCGATCACTGGCGACATTTCTTTTGAAATGAATTGATTATCAGGAACGTGCGTCAAACAAAACTTAATAACTCTCTCTTTCTCTCTCTCTCTTTCTCTTTCTCTCTCTGTTGTCGTATTTGCAATATTCAATTCATCTCTATATTCTAATTTTATTTCATTTACTCATTACTCATTGATATGAAAAAATACATAATTGTCTCGTTTTCTGAAATATTTAGAAGTGCGTTTCTATTTCAATACCAGCACATGGCTTCCGTAAAAGATGTTAAGATTTTATATCTCATTGCACATTCTTTCCACCAATAAACAAATTTCCCAGTAGCTTCCTTTCCTATTCTTCTATTTCAGTCGTAATGTAAACACCTCATTACCCTTAAAAAATTCCAAGCGCGTCGCAAACTTCTACGTGATGTGTAAATCATTCATCTGATTTCAAAAAAGTATTTCTATCCTCTAGACAAACATTGTAGACATGACTAAGAATTGAATCATACATTTTGTACATAACTGACCAATAAATTATACATCTGCGACATGTTTTGAACATGTTGAAATGTAACTACTCAACCAAACTGAACATCAATTTATATCTTGGAAAATTTCAGAAGGATTTACTATTGTGTGAAGGAAGATGGGCATGCGTTTATCTTTAACGGGAATACTCTGTACTGGGAAGACGAAAAGCCTTCAAAAGAACGATCGTGAGCAATCTTCTTGCCAATGTCCTTAATTCATATTGTCCCTTTTAGGAACTTTCTGAAAGTTATTTGCCCTCAAATGGTCCACATTTAGAGAGATAAGTGATTCAATCACAAATCCAATTTGAGGATTTCTGATTTAAACACCAATTACTCCAAATGTGGATCATTTGAGGGCAAATAACATTCACGAAGTCTTTAAAATGGACAATACATGTATTGTAAGACCATTGACAAGAAGATTGCTCACGATCAACCTTTTGAGGGCCTTTTGTCTTTCCAGTAAAGTATATTCCCTTTAAGACTAGTGGGAGATTCGCCTGTTCAAAAAACAATTAATGCAGATACATTCTATAAATCAAGTGAATGGGAGTACAATAATCATGTAAGACAAGAAAAAGAATAATTATGATGAAGATGAAAAATGCTACAAATATATATCAAGTCAAAATTAAGTTAGAGAAGTTATCACATTGATTAACAAAATTGAAACAATGAAGAGGCACTATTGTGAAAATCAATAATCTGTCTTGTTTAGAGTATGTTTATTTTTATTTTGCCAATATAAAAACGGTATATATTATAGAGTAATGTATATAGAAGTCAAAATCAATTTCGAGAGTTTATCATCATAATGAACACAAAAATAATAGAGGCAAGAAGAATTATTGTGAAAAATAATAATCTGTCTCTTAGATTTTGTCGCTAGTGTTTCTCAAAAATAGTTTTTATTTTAGCTTTGTATGAAGACTTCTTATTGAGTGCGATTGAATGATACTAGGGAAGAGTAAAATCCATTAGATGGGACCGATGTAGCATAATTATGCTATTTCGGGAAATGTCAAATTTAGGCAATCGTTTTGCGTACTTAGTGAATCATACTATTTATAAGCTCCAGTCTACGAGCCGTGATCTATGGCACCAATTAACCCCTCAACTCTTTATTACATGGCCACGGTGCATAAGCGAGAAGATCATTCGGCAGATACATTTAAAATGAAAGCGTAATGTCTGCGTCAGCCCTTAGTCGAGTTGGTTGGTATGGTAACGGGACTTCATCCCTCCGTAAATATGTTCCGGTTGCCCACTTGAATTGGTGAAGCGCTTACATCGAGCACGAAATGATAACAGTGCATTTCTTAAAATGTTTGTCATTAGGTTCCGCCCTCTTGAGAGATTACTTAAATGAGTTAAGTGCCAGGGTGAATGTTTCTTTGTTTAAACTAGTGGCTTCCGCCGTGAAAGGGTACGGGTAAGATCAGGGGCGTATGGGGATTGTTGCACCCACAAATGTAATAACGCCTATAAGTGTAACACAAACAGATATTACAACACTTTACCCATAAATGTAACAATGACTATACCCGAAAATGTAATAGATATTAAGGAATATTTTGTTAAATTTGTTCAAAACTTAAGCCCTGTAATAAAGCATGGGTATAGCACGCAGTCTTTACTCCAGACCCGGTCATTTTAAATATTACAAATATCTCCAAATTAAGACCCCATAATCTCAATCTTGTGGAATAACATGAGATTAGGGCGAAGTCTTTCCTCCAGACCCGGTTATTTCAAAAATTAAAAAAAAGCCAATTCTAAGACCCAACAGTCATCCAAACTATGACCCTACAATAAATCACAGGTTTAGAGCGTAGTTTTTACTCCAGATCCAGTCATTTAGAGTTAAATATTCAATCAGCCATCGCTTGTTTCTTCAATAGGCCAGTGTTGTATTATGTATGCAAATCCTATGTACAAACCCCAAAGTTTGTTCCAGGTTTGTTGAGTAGCAACGACTTATATATTCAATGTACATTCCACCTATTGAAACTGGATCAATAGATACAGGTGAATATCATAAGCCTGTTAGGGATGACGCTGTGAATACATTGCGAAAACGGCTTATCGAATAGCTCTTCACGATGCCATCTATGCAAGACTTTTAACATTTATAGCCACCGTATATCGTCGTACAATACAACTTGATTAACCACCAATAATCTACACATTAAACGTAGCATGTAATTCTAAATACATACGGCCATGACTCTGTGTGTACCGTGTGTCTGTGTGTATTACTGACACCATCTTTTGTTATGCGGACATTTCAAAGGGTCCTTATTTTGTGCTCATAACAAAAGACCATGCTCATAGTGTTTGAACGATTTCGGGCACGATACATTCACAGCTTAGGGTCGCTAACATGCTCACCGTAGAGGGATGCAAATATTGATATAAACACCATGTACCGGTTAAATTTTCCCGGTTCAGCACCGACACTATTATAGCCAAGAGGTCTAAGGCACCGGTAGTCAACTCACACTCGTGCTCATCGCACGGGTTCGAATCTCGTCTGACGCTAATAAAGGTTCAAGGCACTTTGCGGTTTGGCGTGATTGGGTCAGCCTTGTTTCCTCCCCTAAATCGTCAGGGCCTCGGCTAGAGTTCCAGGAATTTACGAAGAGACGTGCTTTGGGCCGAGATCGCCATATCAGAAGGGCACTAATGGTAGTCGGTAAAAGGTCATTCATTTGGCCCCAAGTCACGACACCTGAACGCCTGGCAATCATTGCGTAATCTTTTGTTGTTGTTTTTTTTAATCCATTTTAATTTGTTGTTTTCCCTTTATTATCTATATAATAAGCAACTAAATTAGGATTCACGTTATATAAAACAAAACTGCAATTGTCAAACAACACTATTCTAATGATAATAAACAACAAAATATCCCGATGATTATGAACGGTTGGAAAGATAATATATACACTTTTAAATTTAAATTAGCACTTTGTAAACACAAATAAATGAACTATGATATCCAGATTCGTGAAGACCTTGAAACATTGTACTGATAATTGTCTTCTTTCTTGTCTTCAGTACAGAATACTGTACAGCGTAGGCCTACGTTTCTGCATGTTAAAAATGCCCCCGAATGGTCAATTGTTGGGCCCTTAGTCTTTAATCTTTTACCGTTTTATCGATGATCTAACTAATCTACCACTTCATTCCATTTCGAAGGTTACATATATGCTGATGATACGGCTATATTTCACATAATATCTCACATAACAGTGATATTTTAAGGCCATTTATTCGATTACTTTTTTCTACGACCGTTGAATTCCAGGTTATTTGTGGGCGTTAGAATATTTACATAGTTAAAAAAAAAAGCGTTGACGATCAACGAACCATCAAATAGGTCCCTACCCTGTTTCTTATATTTATGGACCATTTTAACTAATTCATCAGTTGTGACCGCTGACCAATCACTTATTGCGACGTATTGTATCCACATATGTAACAATGTAAAGCAATGCCATGGATTGTCAAGAAATAGTGATGATAATAATAATAGTGATGACAAAAAAGGGAATAAGATGATGGGGTCTTGGTTCCAAAGATTTATTTTCTTATTTTTGAATTACACATGTCTGGAGGAAAGACTACGCTCTAAGTATATGCTTCATTACACCGTCTTAGCTTGGAAGATGGTAGTGCCTTAGCTTTAAAGCTGTTTTGTTTTTAAATAACCAGGTCTAGAGGAAAGAGTACATTCAATACTCATGTTTTTCATAGGAATAAAATGATGGGGTCTTAGTTTTGGAGATTTGAAACATAAAACTAAATAAAAATGGGTCTGGAGTAAAGACTACACTAAAACCCAAGGTATGCTTTATCACATGGTCTTAGTTTGTCTTTGTTTTTAAGTTTTTGTTTTTTATTTGTTTTGTTTTTCATTTTTTGAAATAACCGAGTCTGGACAAAAGACTACGGTTGAAACTCGGGTTATTCTACAGGAAGGAGATTATGAGGTCTTAGTTTAATGATTTTTTTAATTTTTGAAATTACCGGGTCTGAAGTAAAGACTGCACGCTTTACCCATGCTTTATTACAGATTTTAAGTTTTGATCAAATTTGACAAAATAGCCCTTAAAATATGTTACATTTGTGGGTGAAATCATTATTACATTAGTGGATGAAATTATTACATTTGTGTTATACATTTGTGTGCGCTTATTTGTGGGCGGTTATTACATTTGTGGGTGGAACAGGCATGACAGGGAAAAGAGTGAGATGGGGAAGGGGGGGACACCCTTGTCATCATCTACTCCGAGCGTACTTCTTTCATTTAAAACTAATGAGGGAGCGGTTATTGGAGATGAATGAGAACTGAAATGCTCCAACTGTTTTCACTTGATGCGCCGTCGCTGCTACAAACCGTATTGTAGGATCACTAATCATGCTAATAACGGACAAGTTGAAAAGGAACAGAAAGGGGGAAAAGGGAAGACAAACTAGAGAGTGTCTGAGAGAGGGAGAGAGAGGGTGAAAGTGGGAGATAAAGGGAGAGAGAGAGATAGAAAGATAGAAAGAAGGAGAGAGAGAGAAAGAGAGATAGAAAGAGAGAGAGAGGGGGAGAGAGGGTGAGGGGGAGATAGAGTAGAGATAGAAAGAGAGAGCGGGAGAGAGAGAGAAAAAGAGAGAGAGAGACAGAGAGAGACAGAGAGAGAAAGAAGCGGGGAATGAAAGAATGCGAGAGAAGTTGAAAATTGAAGTGAAAAAAGAGTATGAGGAAGAAGGTTGGGAAAGAAACAAAAATATTTTCTATATCCTGGGCTGAGGAAGCTATCCAATCAGAAAATTTATTACTCCAAGTATTCCCAGGTACATTTCTGATAAAAAAAAAATGATTACGTAGTCAAACAGAAAATATCGTTGTCTACCCTGACTTGTAATTGAACTTAAAAAAAAGAAGTTAAATACAAAGTATTACGTTTGACAGCCATTATAATAATAATACAGTGCTGTGTCATATTTCTAAAGGTGGATATATTTAGGTCATCCTTGTAGTTCAGGCAATATTTTACAGAATTTGATTTTGTCTACAAAAGGGATGCACTTGGTTCGATATTGGGTCATCTTTAATACGCGCTTGCCCTACATAATACAGCATTGTGTCTCGTCCGGTTTGTTTTCCTATCAGTATTGCTAAGCAAGCCGAATAGAAGCCCGCCGTATGTAGATTAATCCCAAATTACTACAATCGCGGCCAAGGGTTTCTGAGGATTCACCGCTCCAAGTTTCAGATTTGCGCAATCATTGCGGCTCGATGCCACTGGCGCCTTTCACGGCTTCTGTACGACTTCCAAAGCCGAGCTTATTAACGGATCAAGCGGAGGGATCTTGGCTAGGAATACGGAAGAAATATCAACTCTGATCTTTTGCTGACGTATAACGCGTGTCTGCCGTGATTTCGGGAGATTGGCGAGCGGGACGGGGCAACGAGTAAGCGAGGCGGATATTGATGATACATCGAGCGGGATCATCTATCTTCATCTCTACGCTATATCGTCTTCCTCTTTACCTCGCTATCAGCTGGTACAATTGAGGAGTAATTGCTAGTCTTAGCCCGCCAAAGTAAATATTTATTATTGTCTCAAAGCCGCGTAGCACACGGGCTCGATCGTTATTGGGTTGGGTAGAGCGTACACCAGCGAGGATCATAGCAAGTATCGGGCCGTCTCCTAAATGACATGATATGAGTGGATTCAAATAAAGAAGCTCTGTGCACAATGCAATATACATGCATGATAAAGATATGTCATAATATCCAGGTTATTCGCTTGTAAGTGTGCTCTTTGGATTGGAATTACTATTTATATGTTTCATAATCAATGTCAGAAGTTCGATAGGAAACAGAAGAGATAGAGAACATCATTCTTGTTCAGGATGATAAAGACGATAACAATGATGGATGGTGGTGGTATTAAAGCAAAAATCAAGGATGGTCTATCAGTTATCCTTTATCCTAAATATTTCATTATGCAGTACACTCTCAGCATGAACACCAACAACACTAATACTAATATCATTTAAAGTGCATAGAGATTATTAATATTCAGCACTATATAAATGTTTGATTATTATTATCATTATTATTATTGTTATCAATATCATAATCATCATTATTACTTAATAGTCGTGTTACTAGAGGTACCTCCACTACTTCTACTATTACTACTATTGTTACTTCATTCGATATGAATATATATACAGAAAGAACGCTCATATGTCTATTTTTATGTAACTTTAGCACAAGTATCAATGAAACACGTTGTTCAAAGGAAACCATGAATGTGGTATTTATAGGCAGATGGTCTTTCTATGGTTACTAATGCAGCTGAAACTAATTCTTCTACTAATACTGCTACTACTACATGTACTACTACTACTGCTGCTGCTACTACTACTACTACTACTGCTGCTGCTGCTACTACTACTACTACTACCACTACTACTACTACTACTACTACTACTACTACTACTACTACTACTACTACTACTACATGTACTACTGCTACTACTACTACTACTACTACTACTACCACCACCACTACTACTACAACTACTACTACTACTACTACTACTAGTACTACTACTAATAATAATGATGATAATACGTACTACCACTACTACTACTACTACTACTACTACTACTACTACTACGACTACTACTACTACTACTACTTCTACTTCTATACTATTACCACTACTTCTATTATTACTACTACTACGCCTATCATTATTAATATTACTACTACTTCTACTACTACTACTACTACTACTATTACTATTACTACTACTATTACTACTACTTGCTACTAATACTAATACTAATGCTAATATTAATACTTGTACTACCACTACCACTACAACTACTACTACTACTTCTACGTTCCATGTCTATATACAGGGTTTTAATTAAATTTACTCCAGATGGCGCTCTTTTTCATTTAGACGGGAAGGGCCACCTTTTTAAGGGTGGAAAAGTGTACTCGTCTAAAGGGGGTTGAATCACTCATTTACTACAAACGTAATATCAGAGAGTTTTAGATTGCCATGGGTGACTGTGAATGTGATAGTGACTATGACTGTGATTTTGACTGTGACTGTGACTGTAACGTGGAATCTCCATTTCCTATAAGCCAGTTCGAAATTGGAATCTGCGTATGAGCAGATTATTGTTGGTAGAAAATGACCTCAAGTTAAATGCACTACTCACAGAGGAAAATGGGAATTCATTAGATAGACGACAACATTTCAATTTATCATCATGCAAATATGGCAACAGCTGTTCAGCTCTGAGAAGGTAGTAAAAGAACATTCCACCGTGTTCATCTGCTTCTATTGTTGCTCCGGGCACACTGTAAACTGTCTTACATCCAACACAGCTTCATAAAAAAAAATTCCAGTCAGCAGTCTAGTAGTATTTATTCAGTGGATTGTCCGACCATGGTGTAATTACGAACTGGTCTATTGTAACATCCTGGTGAACGTGACGCGTAAGGCATCGTCGTGTAAAGAGTAGCTGCCAATCACAGTCATAGTAACAGTCACAGTCAAAGTCACAGTCATAGTATGACAATCTACAATTCTTCATTGATAACTTCCAGAATGGTACACAAACTTAAAGGGATATTTCACCCTGAAATTATTTCTTGTTTCAATTAAAGCAGACACATGAAAGAAACATATTAGTGAAGGTTTGATGGAAATCCGTCACAGGATAAGACAATTAGGAAATTAAAAATTAAATATTTGACTTCGTGACGTCACGTGCATGGTGATCTCCTATATGCTGTGTACATTTTTTTTTCGAAAATATGCATTTTCTCAAAAAAGTTATGCATCCTTGTACATGTGCATTTGAAATCAGAAATACGTTTTTACTCACATACCTCTATTAAAAAAAAAACCGTTGCCAAAAGCAAAAAAAGAGCAATTCATGTAATTATACTGTACACAACATTTGGGGGAGTACCTCGCACGTGACGTCACAAAAATTTCAAAGGCTATTATCTTTCTTTTCCTTTTACCGATTTTGTCCAACCCTTCACTAATATGTTTCTTTCATATATCTGCTTTTATTGAAATAAAAGTTATTTCAAGGTGAACTATCCCTTTAAGAGAGTATTAGATCCACGTGGATGTGAACGTGGATATGGACGTGGGCGTGTTTTATAGTAGCTGGGCAGGAGCACCTCGCCGTAGTCCACTCAAAATCTCACACGGCGTCCACGTCTACGTCGATCTCAAACTCCCTATCGACGCTCTATGAAACCCTGAAAGAAAAAATTGCTTTCCCCGACCCGACGTCTACTTCTTCTAATTATTAAAGGAAGTGAGGAAACTTCGCATAATGAATAATGATTCCAGGAAGTCAGGTTGTTTTGTAGTGTCGTGACCTCCAGGTGGGAGAGAGAGAGAATTTCTTTGACACCTATTCATCGGTAAATAGGTGCATGCTTTTGTAAGAAATAATGATGTTTCCACGAAGACCTCTCTATAGACTCTCCCGTGGACGCCGAGGGGTATTTAAAGGCAATTATATGTAACCCCGCAACCAGTACGCTGTCATGGCTGTGGAGGGAAAGAGTAGTTGTGGCAATATTGTTTATTCGTAAATCAGTAACGTATATGAACCGGGATTCCACCTTTGTGTTCTATCTGTCTCTCTCTCTCTCTGTCTCTCTCTCTCTCTCTCTCTCTCTCTCTCTCTCTCTCTCTCACTCTTTCTCTCTCTCTCTCTCTTTCTCTCTCTCGCTGACTT
Organism: Arbacia lixula; assembly: GCA_963669155.1. Classification (NCBI taxonomy): domain Eukaryota; kingdom Metazoa; phylum Echinodermata; class Echinoidea; order Arbacioida; family Arbaciidae; genus Arbacia; species Arbacia lixula. Next base: position 12,031,761 of record OZ022579.1, read on the forward strand.
TCTCTCTTTCTCTCTATCTATATATCTCTCTCGCTGACTTTCTATCCCTCTCTCTTTCTCTCTCTCTCTGACCCTCTCTCTCTCTGACTCTTTCTCTCTCTCTCTCTCTCTCTCTCTCTCTCTCTCTCTCTTTTCTCCCTCTCTCTCTCTTTTCTCCCTTCCTCTGACTCTCTCTCTCTCTCTCTCTATGTCTCTCGCTGACTTTCTATCCCTCTCTCTCTCTCTCGCTCGCTCGCTGACTCTCTCTCTCACTCTCTCTCTCTCTCTCTCTCTCTCTCTCTCTCTCTCTCTCTATCTGACTATCTCTCTCCCTCTCTCGCTCACTCTTTAACCCCTTCTCTATCAGACTGCAGTACTGTAATACTAGGATGATGTGTACCACCACTGCAAAAATGCCTCACTGGCGCACGAAGTATTAAATCAGTTGTTCTCTTTCTCCTTCTTTTTTTTTCCATTCTGCCAGAGAAGGAGGCAAGCAAAACCCACGCTTCTGCCAAAAGTAAAGTGTTGATTATCGTTTTAACCATTTAGTAAGTATTTAACATTTGCAAAAGAAATCTATCTAAGTGCACATCACCGTCTTCTAAAGCAACACGGAAAAAATAAGTTGATTGTCTATGTTGTACCTGATTTTAGAAATAGCCTCATGTAGGAAGATATGGTTTTCACGAGAAATTATGTCACGTTTTATATTTTCTCCAAAACGCTAAGCTACATAATGACACTGTTCTCAATGTACATGTGAGTTATGATGTCATTTTCCCCGGACGCTAAGCTGCATTACGATGTTTCTCTCAATGAAAATGAGAAAATGAGAAAAGTGTTTATTCCAAAACGAACCACTCCATGAATTCCATGGAAGATTGCTGATGTGTCTTAAGTCAGTCAGGGTAGAGTGATCCGATATTACGATCTAGCTTCCTCTATGATACTTTCTGAAAATAATTGGCTTCAAATGTATGCATACCTCGGCTTACATATGGACATGATAGAGGGAAAGCTACCCAATTCTATTTATTCGACGGTTCACGGGCGCTATGCCTTAACAGACGATAATACTCCCATTATTTCAAATAGCGCGGTTTTCACTTTCTCGGAAAAAACAAAACATTAAAATCCTCGATAGCGCGTCACTATGCCAATATACAGACTTGGCGCCTGTGTACAGTTCTTCAAACACCGATTTGCGGTGTACTTATTCATATATTTGCCAAGAATATCAGCCGAACGAAGCTTTAAACTGATTAATCGAAAACTCATCTCCCAAATCACATTCTCCCCCGAAAGATCACTCATTCTCCCTCGTTAGTAGCATCCATCACACGGACAAAGTGTCCCCGCAACCGCTGAAAAGCAAATTCATTTGATTGCACGCGTGTTGGAATATTGAACGTGGTAATGACCGAATATAGCCGCGGCATTTATGGGTACTGCGCTAATGTAAAAAAGAACAAAAGAAAGCAGATATAACAAAAAAAAAGGGTGAGAGACAAGTCGACAAACATCAACAAAGTTTTTTATTGCTTTGCTGTATTTATAGCTATGTACTAAATCTTCGAATATTTTATAAAGATACGTGCCGTTTTCATGGAACATTATCCCAACGTCATGTGCACGATAAAGAGAAATTAGATAGTGGCATTAGCAAGAGAAATACAATCAGCCTAGGGCTAAGTTAATCGCTGCATTTCAAATTCTTTCTTTATTTGCGAGATAATAAAAGCTAAAAGGAAGTGCTCTCCATTGTCTCTTTTTTTTTATGATCTCAAACGAAATCGTATATCGCTTGAGAGAAGAAAGTTCCACTCATGAATGTTTTTGCCCCGGAAGGCACGTATTAACAGGGCATTACTCTCGACACCAAGTATCAAGTAGAATTATCATGCACAGCTTTACATTTTTTTTTCTTTGTTTTTGTTTGTAATTCATATGTCGTGCTTTACAGTTGGTTTTAATCCGATCAATATTGCCTTCAATTTTACGCTTTTTCTTTTCCTCTTTTTAGTTTTATTTTCTTTCCTTTTCCTCCATATATCCCCCCCCCCTCTCTCTCTCTCTCTCTCTCCCTCTCTCTCCCTTCCCCTTTCTCTTTCTCTCTCTCCCTCTCTCTATCTCTACCCTCTCCCCCCTCTTCTAGCTCTCTCTCTCTCCCCCTCTCCCTCGCCCTCCCCCTCTCTCTTTTTTTTTTCTCTCTCTCTCACTCTATCAGACATACGCCAATGTCAATAATGACCAGCCCCACCCTGTCAAAGCCACGTGGGTGTTAACATGCGGTTATCGGTCAGCAAGCGGCGCCGTTTTCGAAGCAGCATTGAGCCCCGAGACAAGCTAAGGCACGGGGCATGCCCATCCTTAACGTTTTATCTTTAACCCTCTCAGTCCAATTGGCAATAGACAACGTTCCAATTGACATAATAGACTATTCCTATTGGGTACAGAGAGAATCAGTAATGAATAAATTATGCCACATGTTAGTCATTTCACCATTAATACACACTAATCCCATAGACAAGTATAGTGTCTGGCACACGAAAGGTCGAAACCTTCCTGGTCTTATACATGTGGCGTCTTTTCCTTCCTTACTCTATTCAATCCTCTATATCTTTATGCCACTATGATATTTCTGTATTTATTTTCTACTAAATGAGTCATAACACTGTATCATGTGCACAAACACACGCGCATACACGACATGTAATATACATGATAAAGACAACAGTATTAACATCAGGTTTTCATCGGAAAATATACATCAAAACAGAGCAATCAAACCGTCAAAATAATCAAATTTATCTGACTATGTCCGTCCGAGGTCTGCAGACAGCGCCATTAGGAAGACTCTTGACGTGGATTGGCTCAGACCTGTTCAAGCTTAAAGGGAATATGCTGCACTGGGAAGACAAAAAAGCTTTCAAAAAGTTGATCGTGAGCGATCTTCTTGCCAATGGTCTTATATTCACGTATTGTCCATTTTTGAAACTTACTGAAAGTTATTTGCCCTTAATGATCCACATTTTGAGTATTTGAGTATTTGAGTGATTGCATCACAAATCCTTAAAATGTTCGGGCCGAATATATGAAAATTTGTGATTTAATCACTTATAAATCCACATGTGGATCATTTGAGGGTAAAAAAAAAAATCAGCAAGTTTCTAAAATGGACAACACAAGAATTTAAGACCATTGGCAAGAAGATTGCTCACGATCACCCTTTGAAGGTTTTTTTTCTCTTCTAAGTATAGTATATTCCCTTTAGGTTCGTGTTCGCGTCGAATCGCTGATCGTGCTTGCACGATGGAGGCCAGCCAGACACATCGAACATAAACACGACCCGGTAGACAGACAGATGGATCTATACCATCCGCGAGATGAAGCTAAATCATCATTTCTTGTCTGATAAGAGCTGCCCTTTCTCCATTTTAGCATCGTGTATTAAAGGGATAGTTCACCCTGAACATCGGCTCGTTTCAATAAAAGCATAAACATGAGAGAAACACAGTACTGAAGGTTTGACGAAAGTCCGTCAAATGACAAGAAAGTTACGATCTTTTGACATTTCAATTTTGTGATGTCACGTGCCAGGACGGTGCTCTCCCACTATAACAACTATGTTATGTAGAGTATAATTACATACAGTGCTCTTTTTCCTGTTTTTGACAACGCAATGAATTTGTTCATATAGGTATGTGTGTATGTATTTCTAAATATGTATCAAATGCACAGGTACAAGGATTCGGGTTTTTTTTTTTTCGAAAAAGTGCACACAACATAATGGGATAGCACCTCACACGTGACGTCACAAAATCAAAACTTTCAAAGGTCACAACTTTCTTATCCTTTGACGAATTTTCATCAAACCTTCACTTATATTATTCTTTCATAATAGTTGTTATTGAAACAAACTTAAACCGAATACTTTAAAGGTCTTGAATGATTATACGCACAATTCTCCTCTCACGACCCCTCCCCCCCCCCCCCCTCCTCCTCTCCCCACAAACCCATCCTCCCATTAAATAACAATGCCTATCACACCCTTGTGTGTATTGCATGACACAATGACTAACACATGAACATGAATCATGTGCGATCAGGGCTTGGTGTGGCGACAGTGAGGCTGACTGACGCGAAGCTCCCGCTCGAAATCCGGCCTAATGAGGCCTGCGCCCGTGCGAGTTTGCTTAGCTCTAGGGGGTTATAGGCACAGATTATGTGTATGTTTGTATGTACTTGTTTATGTATGTATGTATGTATGTATGTATGCCAGTTTATCTAAGTAGGAGACATACTTCAGAAGTAGGTCCTTCTGCTATGGCAAGCTTTGAGGTACAACAATTTGAATATAAAGTATGCAGCTGTTGATCTCGTTTATTTCCCACTGTAAAATTTTTAATAGTAATTTTGTCTGGATTTTAGCGTGAGTATCCCTTTATCTGTCAGAAGATAACCTGTCATACCGGATTAATCAATGCCAATGCCAGATTTATAATATTGCTGATTATGACCGTGTTACACTGGTAACAAAGATTACCAGAGTTTGTATATACATGTACAAGGTTAATAGCATGATTGGCACTCTAGTTTTTTTTTTGTTTTTTTTTTTTGTTTTTTTTTTTTTTTTTTGGGGGGGGGAGGATTTCCACTATTCTCACCAAATAACACGTAATAAAAATGCACAACTTAGGTATGGAATGGAGCGTTTGATATCATTTTAATTAATGCACTAATCTCTATCAGGATGTTATAAATGACAAGTGTCCATAGATTAAATGTAAGACTAATTCCATCTATATCGGGAAGAATTATGCATTTGTTATAATTATCAGTATTCTGACTATCTTTGTGTTTTATTTTCCTCTTTGCACTCGTCTATTTATCTTTCTATCTATCTATCTATCTATCTATCTATCTATCTATCAATCTGAGTCTATCAAAAATGGGATGGAGTGGGGGGTTGTGCGTCGATAAAAAAAAAAATCCGAATACATACGAACACGGTGCAGTCATGTTTGTTGCGAGTAAGTAAATTGCTGCCATCTCCGTCAAAACTCAAAGTTGTTATCATGATCACAACGAAAGCACATGAACAATCGAAGTTCCACATAAATCTGGTACAATAGAATATCATAAACACCATTACGATGGGCAGCATGACGTAATGTGTGACAATAAACTATCTTCCGTCTTAATAACCAGTCATAATAATCGCCTCCTTGCGTAGTGATTCATGATGTGTGCGCCGTGCGTTGTGAACATTGCTCATGGCAGTAGATCACTGAATAATGTGTTACTGTGTGACGTCCGTTGAGCGTGATGTTTGGGTTTGTCTGGGCTTAGACTAAACCAGTCTGACAGTCTGTAGCATTTTAGGTGAACTTGGAGGACTTGGCAAAAGGAAGAGAAGCACGTAACTGCGAGATTAATTTTTTTACGAGACCCGTTCAAAAATTCCGCGGGAATTTGAATGTGACATGTTTCTACAAAAATACTAGCATTTGAACATGGAGAATTACATAATTTTCATCGAGGACTGATTCCGAGTTAGAACTATCCCATCTAACAGTAACCCTAGGTGGGTTTCGCGTTTTGGGGTATGTCATGGTGCTAATGTTAGTGTTATCTAAACCCAATAATGTATCCATACGGTATTATGTGTATAACTAGGTGGGAATACAAGGAGATGTGAAACACAAAGCCAGGACATGTCGAGGGTGTTAGTCGCCCACTTACCCCGTGGACTGTACATTGTTTTCTTTTTCTTAATTATTATTATTTTTTTATTATTTGTATTTTCATTATTATTATTATCATTGTCACATTTTTTTTTTTGAGGGGGGGGGGGGTGGGGGTGGGAGAAAACAAGAGAGCGAGTGAAAGAGAGAGGTGGGGGAGAGAGAGGGGGAGGGAGATAAATAGGGAGAGAGAGAGAGGAGGAGGAGAGATTTCATGTCAACATATCCCCTAACCCCATCCATTTACCCCACCCCTTTACCCCCCCCTCTCTCTCTCTCTCTCTCTCTCCCTCTCTCTACGTTTTATATCTACACATTCACTTTTACCCGAGCTCTTCCCTTCTGCATGTACTACACAGCGGGACCAATATTGGTCAAAAGAGGGCGAAATTCAAGTTTTCTTAGAAGGGGGAAAGAGAAAATCACTGCATCGTTCCTTTTTTTTCTGTTTCCAAACGGGAAAAACAGGATAACAAGTTATCCACTGAATGTAAATTGGTCGATGTGTAGGTTCGCCAGAACGTGGGTAAAGGTGAAGGGGGATTTCTTGGCACCCGGAAGGTACGTTTGCACGAGATCGACCATGATTTGCCCATCCGACTTTGCATAGCATTGATTTTGGGATCGTGCTAATCACAATCCCTTCCAAAATATATTTTTCAGTCCCACACGTTCTTACACGAGGCAGATTAAGTCTAGCCAAATACGTGTAAAATTGGTGTGCGCTCGAGGAATGATAAAAAAAAGATATAAACGCATAAAGTATATTAATATTACTAGTTAGCGCCTTTTATTTTCAAATACTTTTCAAATAAGATTGTTTGTGACAAAATTGTCATGTTTACATGACAACTTGTTAAATATTAAAATATAAATTATTAAAAAATAAATATCCAGTTCGACAACATTATTTGTTAAATAGCGTCAACGCTTCTATAAAAGAGAAGATTTTTTTGTGATCGATTAGATTATAATCGATCATAAAAGTGTGAATCGATTAACAAAATACCCACGAGTATTTTTTGTTTCAACGTGTGTTTTATTAATCAATGAACACCAATTTTACAGAACATTAAACAATTATTCATGAATGATTTAAATGACAATTACTGTAACAAATAAATAAATTATTTCCAGAAACATATTCGTCATAATCATTGATCATAACAAATTCATACAAACTGTCAGATTTTTCAAGAATTACATCAAATTACAACAATAAAGAAAAACAACCATTAATCGCTGTTCAAAAGGAAAAACATATCATTCGCTCATTGTGTTCATTGTTAAATTAGATAAGAAAAAAGGACACC